>CAODLS010616484.1:0-14404 GCA_948243855.1 Flueggea neowawraea
TAATGAATCTGGAAATGAAGAACAAGAAGTAAAGAAATCTAACACCCCCTTCTTCTGAAACTCCTCGAAAGGTTGGGGCATGGCCTTCATCTAAAAAACCAAAAGAGAAGTTACCAACAACAAGAAACCAAGAACATAAAGATTTGAGCTTCAAAACTCAAGAACCAGACACAACCAAACCCAAACCCAACAAAGAGCTTCGTCTTCATTTACTCACAAAACCCAAAAGAGATGAGATTGTTGAGTAGCACTTGAAGGAGGCGGAAGAAGAGACAAAACTTTTTACTGGAGGAAATCATATGAAAGACTTTTTTTTTTTTTTTGAGGACGAGGAGGAGACAAGGATTGTTAAATGCACGCAGAAAGATCAGAGAAAACTCATTTTAGAACACACCACCATGACCATACCTTCTTCTTTCCTTCTTTCTTCTGGGGCACAAAACCACTTTTTAACTCTTTGTCTCTCTAATTGTTTTGCACAGTAACACAACCCCCATATTTGGTTCCATCTTTTTTATGGGTTTTTAAGCTTAACACTTGGTTTTTTTTTTTTGGGTTGATCTGAGTATTGTTGTAGCTTCTTCTTTTTTTCTCTCTAGACTTGGGTGCCTTGTTGGATTGTAGCTTTGTAGTACCACCACTCTGTCTGTCTTCCTTCTGTTTTCTGCTATGGATGCGTGCAAGTGCAACATATAAAAGTGGTAAAGTGCTCTCTCTCTCTCTCTAGTTTTTTTTTTCCTTATTTTTTTATGTGGCTTTTGTCTGTAGATGTATTTATCTCCCTGGTAGCGTTTCTGAGCCCTCTGTTTTCCCATTCTCAGTTACTAGCGCGTGTCATCCACTTTCAGCATACGAGTTAGCTTATTTTAGACACAAGGAATTGGGTGTGTTAAATTTAGCTAGATTAGTTAGTAGATCGATTTTTTTTAATCACTAGATTATTTCGATGTTGATATGGCACAGTTAAAAAAATAGAAACTGATATGTTTTTCTAAGACGTGAATATTAATACGTAAAAGATTTTACTAAAGAAGTACTCTAAAGACAAATATTAATGTAATTATTAATAAAGCACTTATCTTTATAATACAATAAAATTCTGAAATTTTGTCGAATTTCTGATTGTCCAAAATAAACAAATGTCTGAACTATTTCGAATATTAAATTTTCAATTTTTCAATAATTATTATAAATAATTAAACATTAATAAATTCAAAAAATAGGACAAATAAGGCGCAAATTTTAATTTTTTTTATATTTTATTATATATTTAATAATATTAAATATATTTAAATTTTAAATAAAAATATATTGTTTTTTATTATTATGGTCATTTAATCGACACTAACAAATAATATATGATTTTAAAAGGTGTATATGTTTGTATTAAACTACACAAATAAATTACAAAATAGATTTTAAGAACAAAATATCCATGAGAAGCATACCAAAAATAATGATCCCTTTTCTTATATTTTATTTTCCCTAAAAATGCAAGTGAGTCTTATCTTGGGGTGTAAATGAGTTATATGGTTTATGTTCAACAACAATAAGAGTTGTTTGTATCCTACTCGATGTACAAACGAGTTAAATTTAAACAATTTTTTAGGTTTGATTATTAACAAGTTAAGTTTAGATAGTTTAAATTTACTCGTAAAATTCACAAACAAACTCAATATTTACTCGTGAACATATATATATATATATATATATGAGGGAAGGCTCCACTTATTCCAATAGTAAGTTTTTTAAACTTACTCTTCATCCACACTATCTATTTCTTTTAAATCTAATAGTTAATGTAACTTTTTTTTTACTCTAATCATCACTATTAAATCCAAAAACAATGGATAGTAAGGATAAAGATTAAATTTGAAAAATTTATACTTGGTATAAGTTGAGCCCTCTTCATCTATGTGTATGTGTGTGTGTGTGTGTGTATATATATATATATAGGCACCTATATTTTGCTCACTGAACTTATAGTCAATATCTCTTTAACCCACTAAATTTTAATTTTCACTTATCAGCCCACTCAACTTTTTAATTTTCATCTAGTAGCCTATTTAACGTAACATCGCTACTTTTATTGTACACGTTAGATTTTTCCGTCGCGGATTGATGACATGGAACTAGTGACATGGATGCCAACTATACCAAAATATGGTGGAACACATCTAACCCTTTGAATTTTCATCCAACATCCCTTCAGCCCCATGAACTTCATATTTCACATATCAGCTCACTAAACTCTCTAAAACATATGTTAAAAACCCTTTCAAAACAGTTAAATGAAATCTCATTAACAAAATCATTCATTAAATAAAGAACATAAATGGTTTGCTTGATTCTATTTACTCCTAATATATAATTTTGCAACATTACAAGCATATGGTTTGTTTAATTCTATTTTCTCTTACAATATATGAGGGTATTCCGTATATGATCAACAGAAAAAATATTGCTAATCGCCCGAAGTGAGAAGCAGATGAAAAAAAATATGAAACCCGCCGTAAATCTTGTGGGTGCCTGCACAGAAAAGAATGTTTTTTGTTTCTTTAAAAATCGATCTATGAAATTGTTATATATTTCAATTTTAATTAAGAATTTCACGTACAAAGCAAACTCGAGTGACCTTTAATTGACTTGATATACATATTTGTTGATCATATAGGAAATACTCTTATATATTATAAGAGTAAATAGAATTAAACAAATCATATGCTTATAATGTTGCAAAATCATATATTGGGAGTAAATATAATTAAATAAATCATTTATGTTCTTTTTTTAATGCATAATTTTGTCAATGAGATTTCATTTAACTGATTTGAATGGTTTTTTAACTATGTTTTAGAGAATTCAGTGAGCTAATAAGTGAAATATAAAGTTCAGGGTGCTTAAAGGATATTGGATGAAAGTTTAGGGGGTTAGATGTATTTCGTCATATTTTGGTCTAGTTGACATCCATGTCATTGGTTCTATATCATTGGCCTGTGACGAAAAAATATGATGTGTACAATAAAAGTAACGTCGTTTATTGAATAGATTAATAAATGAAAATTAAAAAGTTCAGTGGGCTGATATATATATGAGACATTCAAGTATTATATTTAACATATTTTTTACTCGATCACTTTAAAGTATATGTTCTATGAGTATATAGCATCAAACTTCTTATTATTGTTTCATTTGTTATCAATTCTTTGGATAGATTTAGTTATGATTCTGTCACAGGTCTGTAAATAAGTTATAAAAAGACATAATATCCAAACCAAATGTGGATACTCTAAAACTAAAGGTAAGTTCAGATCAATATTTAAACAATCTTGTCAAGAGCCAACTCGAGTTTGCTAAATTTGCAATGAATCATGCTTAAAACAAGCTCAATGTAAGTCAAGCTCGAACTTGAATTTAAACTCAAAATTTTCTTATCAAGTAAAATTTGGATATTCCAAAATTGGCTCCATTAGCCTAATTATGTTTTTGTTAGTTAAATATGGTTAAGTGTAATAAATTTGTAATTGTATGCTCCACACAAGAGTGTGTGTCTCTCTCATTCTGAGTGGCTCCTTTGTTAATTATTTCCTTTACAGAGACCAAAGAGATAGAGAAACGATGATCTAATATAGATTGTTTTTGTAATTTTATATTTATTTCTGATAATAGCCTTGCATATTGACCTCCATTCTAACTTCTATAGAAGAAATAGAAGTGCAATAGTAATTTCGTCAAAACCAGTTCTACTGACCTGGATTTCGAAACTGAATCTGAAGACACGAGATAATGAGTATGGCTTTTAGGGGTTTTGAATATATCGAGACAAATTTCAACGGCTGGGATCTTTTGATAGGTTAAATATTTATGGTTGTGATTTTTAGTTTGAAATTTTGTATCATAAAATGTGTAAAAAATGAAAAATTACCAGACAAGTAGAAAAGAAAATGACTTTTCAGTTCACGTTATTAGTTCGGTCTTATCTACGAATGGTTTAGGTTGGTTTAGTGACATGTCCCTTTCTGTTTCTGCCTTGCTGGTGAAAAAAGTAAAAGTAACTATGCAATATTTTAACTGTTGCCTTTATTTGGATTTCTTTATCTTAAAGAACAGTACTTAAAAAACAAATAAATGAATACAATTTTTTAGTCAATAAAATATCATTTTCAATTTTGGGAAAAAATAATTTTGTATTTATAAATGAGAAATGGTTGCCTACCTTTACTTTCTTTCCTTTTTTTGTTTACATATTGGACCATTCTGTATATGAATATCAGTTATTTACTATAGTAGATTTTGAATGATCAAATTCATGCAGTCATAACATATTACTAGCTTGCTTTGCAATATAACCTTTGAAAAATTACTTTAGCATCCTTGAGGTTTGGTATATTCTCTCATTATGTTCTTAATCTTTCAAAAGGCTTGTATTGTATCCCTTCGTTTTAGTTTTGTTAGTTCAACTTAACGTGCCACATCAGTTCTAGCGACATGGCATGTACGTCCCACAATAATTTTTATTTAGGGACAATTATATCCTCTTCTTCGTAATCTAACCCCACTTTTTTATCTTTTGCATCCTCTTTTTGTCTCTTTTTCTCCATCTCTCTCTTCATCTCTCATGACCTCTCTCTTCCCTACCCAAGAACACCAAATCCTCTTCTTGCCACTAGACCATAAGAACCTAAAACTTAAAAATCCCCACAACAATTATTGTTTCATCACAACTTCATCTTTACATAAAAAAAAGTACAAAGACGTCATAACCGCTTGAGTAGACCAAACCATATCACCTCTCCTCTTCAATTTTATTCAAAAGCCAAACAAAAAATGAAATCTAGCAAGACCAAAAGCTCTTTAAACACAATAACCGTCCATTTGAGTCACGAAGAAATCCACAAACCTAAGTGAAGAGGTTATGGAAGTTAGAGGGCAGAATATTTACGGGGTTTCATTGCACTCGTAAAGAGAAGACAGGACAACAAAGAGAGGGATGGGAGAGAAGTTGTTAGGTTCGTTTCAAATCATGTGGAATTCAAAGAAGAAAAGAAACTTTTGCAGGGTTTGCGCGAGCGCGCGAGAGAGAGAGAGAGAGAAAAGAAATGAGAGGAGAGATAGATTTTATGGAGGAAGGTATATGTTATAGTTTCGGACATGTTAACAAAGAGTTGTTTATTAGAGGGTATATTGGTCTTTTTGCATTTTTTGTTAAAAAATTTAAATAGTGTTAAATTGTGGGGACCTAATATAAGCATTTTGAAAACTTAGGGATGCAATAGGAGAACATAGCAAAATTATTATTCAAAATCTCATAAGCAATCCGCTCAATTTAGTATACATTTTTTTATTCGAACTTGTTGTTGGCCACTTCTTATTAGAGAAAACAATGATGAAGAACAAATGACAGAAAACACACTTTTTGTTTAATTTTCCTACAATCAACGGCAATTCTTGTGGACTATATCTCTAATAATAGGTCAATAGTCTCTTATAAGTACATTCCTCACTCAAACCATTGAGGCATCTCTTTAAGGACAAAATCATGACAGCCCAGGTCTATAAAGACAAACCCAAAATGGACAATACCTTAACGTATGGGTTTAGTGTGCGATTATCAAGGGATATATCCACGACTTAACTCAATCAGGATAGCTTGCACAACACCTTGAGCATCAAAGCTCTAGAGTTTATAATGCAAGTCTTGAAGCCATTCGAATAGTCAGCTTGAATGCTTGAGCCTCTATTGCAACTGAAGAGTTACATATTAAGTAACGTTCTATCTACCCCATACCACAAAACCATCAAGCCACAAGATGTAATAATTTTTGCCATCCAATTAGCTTAAGTAGTGGTAATTAGACAATGTCAAGTAGCTTAGAACATGATCTAAATTGTAAAATGTTAGGCAAAATTGTAAAAGAAAGATGAAATTAAGAGCTATTGCAATTGTTGAACAATCGAGTCAAAAAGTGGTGAAACACAACTAAGGACTTCACTATTCATGTGAGGATTCACATCATTAATTTGGCAGGGAATTGAGTCCTTAACAGAAAGATCTTAGACAACTTATCATCGAAAACCTTCAATTTCATAGTCTTATGCATATTCAGATAGACGAATTTCGTTTGATTCAAAGCACATAGGTTATTTGGCTTGAAAACAAAACAATTTGCCATATGTAGCTCTATTTAGACAATCACCCAAATGTTAGGTAAAATGACGTGCCCCCAGCCCAAGGTTGTTGGATGGAACAAAGATGGTCAACTCAAAATGGTGGAATGGACCAGTATGAGTTAATCATCTTCATTCCATCCAACGTCCATGGGCCACGAAGTTTCGTCATTCAACAACTCAAGGTCATGAACATCATCGTCCAACAGCGGGAATTTCATAAGTTTGTGTTAATCTTCGCGAATATGGCTCGTATCACTTTAATTAAAGAAGCATGTAAAAGTTGCACCACTGCTCCATATTACCATATCAAGCCTTCTGATCATCCCACGAACAAGATCTTCATGGATCCCAATCTTCACACAATCCAAAGTCTTCACGTGAATCTAAACTTTCAAGTATCCACCCTTCCAAAGTTTCATGCCACCATGTTCTAATAATATGTTGGAATTGTAATATACTTTTTTAATATTGTTGTTGCTTAGATTCCACAATGACCTTGATCTTCACATAAGTGAAGTTGAAAGGTTGTAATCTTAGAATATCTCTTTGGTTCTTGCAAAATAAAAAAAAGGGTCAAAGTTTGAGGGCTTCTTCCCTTAGAATCATTCTGATGCTCAAGTCAGTGATTCAACAGAGTTTTGGTACTCTCAATGAGCTAGTAGAACGTATCTTAGTAAATAAGCTTGGGGGTATTTATAGAAGGTTTGGAACATGTTGATGAAATCCTCAAGAGAAGTTTTTTAAATGTTTGAAGTTTGAATGGTAAATCCTTCGATGCTCTCCTTGATTTCTTCTGATCTTGATAAGTACCAATCCCATCCACATATTATATACGCGTATTTATTTTGACATAAGATGGATCATCCATGTCTGGGGGCCTTTGTTGATCTCGACCCATGCCACATCAAATATGTTCAAAACTAGGCTTAAAAATATCAAATAACACAACCTTTGCTCATTTTTCCTCTATGGCTCGACCTTTCAAAAATAATACTCAATATCATCACTTTTATGATTTTTTGCATTCGTGACACGAGTTATTATTTCCGTTAAAAAAAGTACAATTGATTACGTGGCACTGACAGTGTGATACTATCACTTGAAAACTAACGGCTACGTCATCGCGATGTTAGTGTCACGTCATCAATTGTTGTTTTTTTAACATAAATACTAACTCTTGCAACAAATAAAAAAATTACAAATGATATACTATTAAGTGTTATTTTCGAAAGGTCAAGCCATAAATATAAAAACAAACAAATGTCGTGTTATTTAATGTTATTAAACCTAAAAACTAATAATAAAGAGTTCATTAAGAAGTTAACTCAATAATATGTAACACTTGTTCTAAAAATTAAAGCAAATATTAGAAGGATCATATTCAAGAGATCTCATTTACTTTCGTGGATCTTCTTTCCCGGGATGTCTTAAGATTATATTCCAAATCTAGTGAGGTATTAAGTTGGGGTTAAAAGATTTGGTATTTCATTTAGAAGTTAATGGACACAAAATCTTTTTGTTTAAAATAAAATAGAAAGCAATCCAGCTCTCTGGTAGTAATGCAGTGCACATGGTTAAGCACACCAGGTGGAATATAAAGTCCACACAGCTTAATAAACTGTTGAGTGGCGCCAATGAGGACATTGCTTTTTTTTTTTTTCCTTTTATAAGTTAACTTCTATAGTAAATCAAATTCTTGATTTATTAATTAGGATTTGTTTGTGAGAGTTGTAAGTTTTTTATATAATATATAGAATAGTTTTGCGTATAGCGTAAAAGATATAGTAATATATTATGTCTGCAAGTGAAAATTGAAGATGATGTAATTTTTTTATATAATTAAGAAAAAAATTGAATTTTAACTTATTTAAGTTTAAAAGTGATTTTGATGATTGATAATGTGAGGGTAAGTTAGAATTTGTCATCCTTAAAGGCGCTTAAACGATGGTATTTGAAAAATATGCGACATCCTATATGCAACATGTTTTTAAGCAAACATGTTTTCTATTTTAGTTGCTTTATGCTATAAACATGCTAACTCAAAATTTTATTTGTATAAATTCTTAATATAATAGACGATTTCAACATAAATTAGAATTTGTAGAAATTCTTATTCTTCTAGTACACTACACACCCTTATGATGATCATTATGTAGCTCTAGAGTTGCAAATCAATCTACATTTTGGTTATTAATACAACCATGGATGGTTCATTGAGACTAGTGACGAGTTAATTCCTATGTATATAATCAACCCATTCTATTGCACGTATTGAGATAGGATCTCAATTAATCTATTTGATTTCGATGAATTAACTATATGTTTAATTAATACCTTTAAAAAAATGAAATTAACTATATTGAAAAAAATAAAATTCGATTACCATATCGATAGATAGACCAAAATACAATCATTATTTATAAGTTGTATTTTTTTCCTTGCTTTTCTTTTATTTAAATATTAATTTCTAATAAAACCTTCCACTAACTTTTTATTGGTTTCTTTTCAAATTTAGCAAGTAATTTCTATTTGTCAAATTTTAATTTGGTCTTGTAACTATTTCACGCGTTCGTGCACCACTACAGTGCACGCACACGTCATTCATGCTTCTACTATTGAATAAAAAAATATTTGAAAATTGATTGAATACCGTTTAGAAACTATAATAAATTTTTCTGGATCAAATTAACAACCAATTGAATGCCTATTAGAAATTAATTGAAAACCAAAATATTGAAAGCCAACTGGAAACAAAAAATTCAAATTCATGCATACAAAAGCCAAATCAATACCGATTAACATTATAGGATAGAATAGCAAATGAAAAACTGAAAACAAAACTAGTGAAAACCAAATGTTATCAAATGATTAAAGATTGGTAACTAAATAAAAACCAATTGGAAACCAACAGAAAACTAAATGAAAAACAAAAATGCCAAATAAAAATGAATAGCAACCAATTTGAATTTGGAAAACCAAACACACCACAAACTAGAAACTAGAAAACCATACACACCACCAAAAATTCATTACATGGGCATTCATATATATAATTCTACTTTGGCAATAACATTTACAATAATTAAATATATGAAATTAAAATCTTAAATACAAAAGATGGTCCCATTCCTTGTTAATTGTAAACTCAATGAAAACTGTTAATTATTAATTGCTTATATTAATAATAAAATTGTTAATTATCAGTATTAATAAAATTAATAATTGTCAATAAAATAGTTTTAATATCATTAAGATGTGGTGGTGAAATGGATGTAGAGGAGTAAAAGGGGTCAAAAATAGATGGAAACCTTAAAATCATAAATGTTTTTTTTGGAATATATGTAAAAGCAAAACTTAAAATGTGAAAAAAATAAAGTTTAAAAAAATTAGCATACCATATAGTTTCCTCTATTACGCCTTGACATGGACAATGTCAAGCCCAGTAAGTCTAACGTTAAAGTACAAATCTAAAAATTGGCAAAAATGAAGGCAAAATCAATCAAATAGATACACAAATTACGTTCAACAGGTATCTACTCCACTCTCAAGTACCAATAAATACCACTTTCATTCTTATTTAATTGGTAATGCTCATTTCTTGTTTTTAAGCTCTGAACATATTTATAGAATTGATTTGAGTATCAAAATGGGCATGATAAAATTAGTTTTAGTCCCTTACACAACATGCCTATGCAGGATGATCAGACCGAGGTGAGTAAACAAATCCCAAGGCACAAGAAGTGAGCTATTTGTTCTTTATGAGGATCCTACAGTTGAGGAGTTTAGGAGCCAATAAGTAGATTGTAAATGAGAAGCTGAGGAGTTTAAGTCTCTGGAATTTAAGAGCATAGAGTTGAGAACTTGAGAAGTTCAGAGTCTTCAGATCTTAGATCTAAGAGCCAATATTTAAGAGACCATGAGATAAACTGTACAACTTCAAAGTTTGAATTTATAATAATATGAATTTTAAAATTTTAAATTGACGGAGTGGTTTTCATTTTGTTTTTTTATTTGGTTTTGATTTAGTTTTCAATTGGTTTTTAAAAATACAGACTTGTTTTTAGTCAGGTTTTCATTTATTTTTTATTCAATTTTCAGTTGGTTTATATTTTTTCTACTTTTTAGAAATAAACTTTCTCTCATTTGGTTTCTCACGAATGGCTTTTCATATTGTTTTTATTCCATTTTCATTCGGTTTTCAATTTATTTTTTATTCAATTTTCATTTTTTTTTATTTTTTAATAAATAAACTCTCTCCTTTTTTTTACATACATCTTGCATGTTTTTAGTTGAAAACCAAATAAAAAAAAAAAGAAAAAGAAAACATAATCAATTTCTTTACCAAAAATAAAAACAACAGTACTTCTTGGAATAATAACTGAATAAAAACTTAAAATGCGGGTCTCGCGTACCTTAAAAAAGTGGTAGCACATGGGCTTGCTTCTGTTAGAATAGATGCCATATAAATGTAAAAAAAAAAAAAGTCTGTATGCCCAAAAATTTAAAAAATGGAAGACCTTAAAATTGAAAACAAAAAGTTAGATCATGTGCGTGTAAATATTTTTACTATGTGCATATGCATTGTCTTTAAGCTCATCGATACTAGAGTCACCTTGCATTAAGGTAAGAAATGATCAACTTACATTAGGTGTAAGTTTTCACCAAATCTTCCTTATGAATTCTTTTTAGATTTAACAGCTTCATTATAATCTTATAATTGTAATTCAAATTGGGACAAATTATGTTGTGGATTGTATTATATAGGGTTTTCATTTGTCAATTGTCAACGACATGGGATACAAATATATATGTAAAAAAAGTCTTATATAATACATGGATGATTAGTACCCTACATACAAAAAGACAGGAAAAGAGGCATTATCAAGTGTCCTATTTGGCTGTAAAATATTATCCGTACCTTCAATTAAAAAAATGAATTCATCATTTAACATGCATTAAAGAATAAAAGCCAAAGTCGACAATAAGGTGAGAATTGACTATTAAACAAGTCCGCAACTTCACCCAACATCAAACTACTAAAACACCTTCAAACTCGAGCGCCTTTTGTGACTGTCTAATTGATATTAAAAACTCAACATAGATATTAACAATTAATTACCTATTGAAATCTTATCCTAATACAATTAATATGTGATGATATCGTATTCTTTCTAACCCTAAGGTTGATTGAGTTAAAAGAATTTTCAAAAATTTGTAATTAATAAATTTTGCTGTTAAAACTTTTATAGTCTGATTGCAATTGAGGTAGAGTGTAGTTTATGAAAAGGAGAAGAAATAATAAATTTGACACAATAAATTTTAACAAATTCAAGGATTAAAAAATATTATACTGTTTATTTCATAAATTAGAGTGTAGCATAAAAAGAATCTCTCAGTATGAATGTTCTTCATTATTATGTTTTTGATAAATATGCATTTTACCAGCTCTAGTGAAAAATATATACGTGTGATGCACAAACATGAATTTTTTTTAGAGAGGGCAAGCATGAAATTGTTCTAGATTTGTTCACAATTTTCTTTAAAATCCACATAAGGGAGAAAAGAATATAACTTCAAACCACTTTGGAGTTTATAATGAGAGCGCTTCCTGCAGCAGTGATGAGGGGAAAACAACAGCAACAGCATTCTTTGGATATCTCTGAAGTAGTATTTATGACAAGATAGAGATGTAATGTTTTTCTCATAATTTAGTTTGAAGAAGCAAATTAATTAATTGAACAAGTTTTAAGTAGTGTTTTACCAAAGAAATATATGATAATTAAGTCATTTCATGAAGAAACAGGCCTTTTTATAGGGTTGTGATTTAGTATTGTCTCACATGTAGACTCTCTCATTTGTTTTCTATATCCTTACCAATAGCATGCTTTTTTAACATGTTTGTAGTGGCTTTCAACTTCATGGTTTTTTTTTTCATTCAATGTTGCTTTCAGTTCTCCATAATTTCTCAATTCACCTATTTGAGGTCAAGAAGGGTTTAGCTCTGAATTTGTGAAAGTAGACAGTCAAATGAGGTGTCATTTTCCGTCACCATCGATGTAAATTGTAAGTGACAATTACTCACATTTTTGTTATTCTTAATTACATCAAACCATTTAATCAAAATACTTTATCTTCAAAATATTTAAACTTAAGATGATATAGCATTTGTTACCATAAATTGCGGAAAAAATTACAAAAATATATTGCAGCGTGAAAAAATAGATAGATTGACATGTTTTTTTAAAAATTATATATACATGAATATTAAATATGCAACATGCATATTAACTATTTATAAAAAAATGCACATTAACTAAGCACCTTGATTCGTCCCTTCTATTTCGTCTTAACGGCTGAAGTTATGGTGACGATGACCGATTCTTGCCAAATTTAAGTATGACTCTTCAAATATTCCGTAATAAATAAAAATTCGCATATATGAGCTCAACAAAAATGAGCGACTATTGATCGCCTCTTCTCTCTTTTTCTCGCCAAAAAAGAAAGAATTTAAAATGAAAAAATATCATGTGATCTGAATGAATGGGAAATGAAGAGGGCATTATGGGAGGTGGGGAGAGTGAGAGTAGTTTGGTTGTGTAGAGACAAGATTGATTTTTTGGGTATTTGGGAAGGAGTTCAGGACAGGCTTCAGGAATTGTTTAGGGAAACCCTGATTTGGACATGTCAGTGTGATAAGAGTGAGAAAAGTTAAAAATATTTAGCAAGGGTCACCCTGCCCTATTTCGGAAACAGGACTACAAGAGAGATGACTTCTTGATTTTACTGCAAACGGAATTTAATGAACTACAAAACTACATTTATATTCCTGGAAAACTTAATGTGTCTCGTTTGTAATAAAATTTGCGGTTCTTAATTTGGAACTAAAATGAATAAGAAAACATCAGAAGATTAGGTGATGCTTAAACTGTCCTGAAGCTGAAGCAGGAAAGTTCATATTTTGACTTTAAATTTTTTTCATAAATTCTTTAAATTTAATTAGGAGCAACACCATATATGTATAGAAAGCTTAAGAGGTACAGTTTCTAATGATACATAAATTGTTTTATTTGGATTTCTTTAGAGTGGAAAAGGGATGAAAAACATGGGGCTGTTCTGTAGGAATTATAGGAACAGAATTGCAAAATGAACTGCAGGGACTTTTTGGTGAAACTTAAGGATAAAATAAAGAAATGAAATTAAAATACAATCAAAATATAAAAAAATCTAAAACAAGAAATAAAACAAAAATAAAAAACAAAACAAAAACTATGATAACCCTCCCATTCTGATCAATTATCTGTAACGTTCCGGCCAACTCTGACAAGGTCTTGGTGGAACATCATTCTGTTGATAATGATTTTTTCTCATTGAAAATTTGATCCTCGAATGCTTGAGGTGATCTTTAGTGTGTGAAAAATATTTAAGGATGATATCTTTGTAAGATTGGGTAATTGTTAGGTTGCTTCAATGATGGGAAGTATGATTTTTAGTTTAGGATGTAGTTTTTGAGTGTGTTAAGGTGAGCTGGAGCTCAATAACGTGCATTGCAGGGCTTCTACGCATGTTGATCATCGCTAGGATGGATCATGAACGTGCTTAAGGCCTTCTGTGTACGTTATAGTGGTTTTGTGCACGTTGATCATCCCTTGGAAGTAAACCGTGAGTGGCTAGAGCCATCTACATGCACAAAAGAAGTAGCTATGCACGTTGTGCATGTGATTCAGGTTGAATTGGGGACGGTGTAAGCTGTCAACGTGCGATGTACACGTTGTTCATGACCTGGGAATGAACAGTGGGTTCTTGAGCTAACTACGTGCGTTGTAGGAAGGAACAACACACGTTGATGTTGATTTGGATTGAGCCGAGAGTTTCTAAGCACCGTCTATGCATACTGTATAAGCATCTATGCACGTTGAACTTATTCTGCATGCGTATATGAGGTACTACACAAGTTAATGATGCCAAAAAATGCTGAAATGAGTGAAACGTTGCGTTTTGACTAGATGGGTCTATAAATACCTCTCACCCGACCCTTTCGTCAATTTCATCTCATTTTCACTCCAAATCACTCTTAAATCTTTTGATACTCTCTCCCATGGTCTCTCTTCATTCCTTAACATCTCTGGAGGTAAGATCGAGTATCTAATCTCTTCATTTCGTCCATTTGACGTCTCTGATTTCTGGATCTCACTTTGGTCCGATTTGACCTAGGTTTTTCAGATCTGAGTGATTC
>CAODLS010616516.1:0-20704 GCA_948243855.1 Flueggea neowawraea
GCTACTATTGTATAGCGTGTATATATATGTACATGTCGACTATATTTGCATGTGGTATTTTCGAATTGTTTTCAAAACAGTCTTTGTGAGGCACATATGAGGCAATATGGAGTGTTGTCCCTCACTCACTAGGTTTGACCCCATTTTCTTTGTTTGTTTTGTCCCCTGTTTATTATCATCTTGCAGGTGACTATTGAGAATTATGATCGTTGACATTTGATGCTCAGTGAGGTATCCTGACGTTGGGATCAACGCCCTTTTGATCGGGCCCCATTGTATGATTAGTAGAGCCTCCACACCGGGTTTCCTGTGGAATTGGTTTTAGTTTTTGTTATTGTTTTTGGTATTTCAAATGTTTAATTTAAAATTATTTCTGCATAAATTTATATTATGTTCTGTTTTAATAAATGATGTTCAAACCTTTAATTGGTTTTTATCATATTTTATCTAATATGATTTTGGGAAAAATCTTTTTGTACATTGAGGCTTGTGCGAGATGAGCCGGACTCCCATAGACGGTTCACCTCGTACGCCGGTCATGGGTCCTGGGAATGGGTCGTGACACTCACAATGTTGAGTTGATCAGACCTCTATCACTTGTCATCAATGAGGTGTTACGGTGACCACACTAGTGCACGGGTCTAAGCCCACTGCCGGTATCAACTATGGTTCTAAGAACATTCCGTAACGGGGAGATTAATTCGCCTATATAGTCACGTGCCCCAATTCCCCTTTTGCAGTAAAAAAAAAGTATAGTGGTTCCAATTACGAATAAATCACTTTCACTTCACATTTGGTCCAATCCAAGTCTTCTTGAATTTCTTGGTAGGCCAAGTGTTGTTCAAATTAGCTCTCTTTCTTTCTCTTTCGTGCTTCTTGTGGAAATATTTTTTTTGGCCTCAAAAGACTCGAATCCCTATCCTAAGTATAGATTCCACCATGGGAAGTAAGTGTAAAAAAAATGGTGCCAAACACTTTCTAGCAAGCTTCCAAGATTTTCTTAACTTCACCTTTGTTAAAGTTGAGTTTTGTTTTTTTACAGACAGCTCAGGTGAAATTGATGTTTTTTTTTTGTTCTTATGTCATTAACTTGTTTTGTGATTTATTGGGTTAAAGACTATAAAAAGAGTTGTATTGGGAAATTAGATTGGTTTAGTATAGCCTAACAAACAAAGATCAACGTAAGTGACTCGGTGTTCAATCCACAAACTACTTGAGCTTGGACAACGGAAGCTCAACTAATCTAAGTTCTCAAACAAGTCAGATTACTACACGAAAATACATAAAACAGAAATATTTACACAAGGATATGTAACACAAAATTAGTTTCAAAAATGTTATTTTTGAGGCGTTTTCATTGCATATGTAAGACAGCATAAATAAAGAGGTATTTTTGGAAATAAATAATTGTTTTTTAATCGAGAAAAAAATTGTTTAGGTAGTTTTCATAAACATTTTTACGTAAACATTTGTTCTTACTATAATATTGCAGTTACTTATATATATAAATTAGTCAAACAAACTCGATAAATTAGTTCATTGATAGCTCGAATAGTCTCATGAGGCAAATTTAAACGTATTAAAATTCGGTTTAGCTAGTTTACTAATGAATCAAACTCAAACAAAATATAAAGTCAAGTTATTAAATGAGCCAAGTTAATTTGAACATACCAAAATTCACTCAACTTCACTTGATTACAATTCTAGTCTAGCATTTAAAATTTTATTGAAAAATATTAATCTAATTTCGAAATAGTTGTCACTCTTTATATAAAAACTTAAGAACACTCAACAAAAGAACACTCCTATTATCCAATTTTTTCCTTTTTTTTTTGAACTGATTAATCAGATTTTGATTAAACTAACATTTAAGAAATCATAAACATCTCCTAAGAAATTCCTCTTTTTTTTTCTGGTACAATAGTCGTGTGAACTGTATAAGACATGTAGGGTCGTTTCACTAATTTTATTTGACCAGTCCATATAGTGGCATGGTACAGTACAATTCCAGCCAGGTACCCTATTGTTTTGTCAAGACCATTTATCATGAGATGAGCCTGCTAACCACCTTTCTCTTTCACAGGAAGTAACCAAACATCAAACACTTCTAGTAGTATATAACGTATGTTAAAATGAAATTAAAAGTCTTGTGATCTCGTAGTACCGAAAATTATGATGAAATGGTGTGCGTCTCTCGTCTCTCTTTCTTTAACCAAAAGCCTTGAATTTAAGTTTTGAGTATAGAAAAGTTTTAAACTCAATTAGTAAAGTTTTGCTGTTCATAAAAGTCCAATTCGACTTAAATCTACATTAGATAAATAACCAAAAAAACTCGCTCAGACATTTGGATATCGGATAATTTAATTAATATAAAAGTCCTATATTCAAGTATGCGATGCAATTTCAAAAATGTATTCTAAACATGGAACAAAAATGGGATTATAAGACCTACCAAAAATAAATCTATTACTAAACCAATTATACGTTAATCTTTTAACTAGGTGAACATCAACATATATACCAAATATATCAAATTAAGACTTAAGCTATAAACAAAAACTAAGATTAATGAAATGGACAAGAACAAACAAGTCTCACATCCAAGTACAAAGACACAAGAAGATAAAGTAGGGAAAGAAATAAAGCCAATTGGCATGAAGTAAAGGGTGAAGAAGATTTATTTCTATGCAATTTGAAATTGCATAAATTTTGGAAATTGAAAGAAAAAAGAAGAAGCATAGGGTGTTCTGGTACAGTACACTCTGCTTGTCCAACTCAAAGAAACAGATTTTTGTGCAAGCATTGATGCTGTACAGTCCATCAAAAGTCTTGCACTAAAATTTGTCATGTCCTTCTCATCCCCTCTGCTACCCTCATTTACCCCCCTTTTCTCCATTGAATTTCCATTTCCTAGTTTCTGAACCAAAATAAAAACAATTTGAAATATACTACTCAGTTGCTGCAATTTTTTTTGGTAGGCCATTTTATTTCCATTGTTTTTTCTTGTTGATTTGCTAGGTGAAATAATTATGATATAACTTTTTTTTAAAATGAAGTCTAATCCTAATCCGAAAGACTTCAAAAAAGAGAATTGTCACTAACTTATAAGTAAAATTCATTGAAATTACAATTAATTTCAATACTAAGAAGTTGAGAATTTGATTGCCAATAAGAGTAAATAAAATGACTAATAAAAAAACTTATAGAATCGTAGTTTGTTATATGCTAGCAGTTGTAGGTAATGTAAATATATTTTTGATATCATGATCAGTATTTGACTTGTTTGTCTTTTTAGTTTTAGTACTCTTTTTTCTTTAAAAAAAAGGAAGACCAATCCCCATAATAATCATAAAAATCTAAATGTTCTTACAGTTTAATCTAAGACATCTTAATTTTAAATATGAGTATTTATTAACTGAATTATCTAACTTAAATTTAGTTTTAGTACTCTCTTTGATCAAATCGTACACCTTTCAATTCAACTGTTTTCTCTTCCTTGTATAAATTGGCTAGGCATTGAACTTTAATTTTCCTTTTCTACGTCTTCACAATAATGTATTTTGCCTATATCCCTTTTACGGCTCATACTTATTTGACTAATTTTATGTCGATATCTATTTAACTAATTTTGGTTTGCATCGAGGGATATGTAAGATGACTTGACAAGATTTTGTACTTTTCAGCTCGAACTTGTAATTCTATAAAAATCTTAAAACTCAAAGGTATTCATTACTATTGGAACTATCTATTTAGTTCATTGAACTTTGATAAATACCAATTATATAATCGTCTCTTGTTATTTGGTAGAATTAACTTTTATCACTTCGTCAGTTGGTATAAAACTATAAAGCTTAATCATCCCATCCAGTTCGTTGCTTTCAGTTAATAACATGATTAAAAAACAACTGACATGCTAACATATCTATTGCTATAACAATCATTTCAACCATCTCATTGACAGGACCACTTTCGACCCCAATAATTGACATGAAACTATCACTCTGACCACTGTTTACAAGAATTGGGCAGAAATTTCCTGTCATAGAAAGACAAAACGAATCAAACTCCCCCATCGCTGCTTACAAAAATTCGTAATCACTGATTGTGTTTAGACTCTATTTCTTCTGTGAACCCTCAAAAATTACCTATTAGAAAGAGGTTTACACCGACTTCATACTTAATTCTTGCTCGATGTGAGATTCTTAAGAATATTGAAATGCTAAAAAATATATATGTTACACATATATACAAAACACACAAGAATATGCATAACTTTGTGGTCCTCCACAACACTTTTTTTCTTTCTTTTTCATCTTTTTCCTTGACGACATATCTCAGCCTTCATTTATAGTACATCAAGTACCACACGTATATGCAACACCACCATTCTCACTTCTGTGATGCCTCACCACAATGGATCCAAGAACCCAAGAAGGAAAGAGGAACTTCAAAGAGAAAATGATCAACAAAGACGACGGCATTGCTGAAGAGGAGTTTGATGATGAAATAGAAGAGGAAGAGGTTGCTGGTCTTGGTGGTGGAGCTGGTTTTGTGGACCATGATCAAAAGAAGAAAGCTGCTAGTTCTGTGTATGGAAGGAGAGGAAGCGGTAGCAGCGGCGGCTCGTCGCCGCCTTCTTGCCAAGTGGAAAAATGTGGAACTGATCTAAGTGAGGCTAAGAGGTACCATAGGAGACATAAGGTTTGTGAGGTTCATGCAAAGGCTCCTGCTGTCGTTGTTGCTGGTATGAGGCAGAGGTTTTGTCAGCAATGTAGCATGTTTTTCCCAATCTTTTTGAGCATCAATGTTGTTTAGTTACATTCTTCTTGTAATAGTCTTTCTTTGTTTAAATTCTGAAATGCATGGATTCTTTACATATGCAGTATACCATTAAGCTTAACACTGTTATTAACCATAACTGAAACGCATAATCTTATAAAAATAAAAAACCAGCTAAACAGGGGAAGGACTAGTTATGTCACCGAATTGACTAATGCTATTTATGAGTCTGCAGATTCCATGAGCTAGCAGAGTTTGATGAAACAAAAAGGAGCTGCCTCAGGCGTCTGCAAGGGCACAACGAGAGGCGCAGGAAGAGCGCAACAGAGTCCTCTTATGGAGAAGGGTCAAGCAGCCCCAAAGGCGTTGGCGCGCTGAAGGAAAACCATCAGTGCAGACAAGCTGATGAAAGAGGCAGATATCAGATCACCCTTCGTGGGAATTCCTCTTACAAGAGGTCTCAAATCAGATGAATTTGAGACCGGTCCGGGCAATGCTCCCTCTCTTCTGTCATCCTAGCTATGACTCAACCAAGTTCTTAATCTTCGACAATACTTATCTAAAGACTATTAACGTATGTATTAATTCTGTTCAAGCACGTGCTTTAGCATCTGCTTGTTCTACTGAAACTACTATGATGTGTGTTGTTTTCCAGCACGATAGATTATAAATTATGCGGACTAGTTTCATGACTCTACCTCTCTATGTAATTTATAAGTGGCATTGTTATTATTCCAAAATAAATGAGGTTGTAATGTCTAGTAGAAGCTTCATCCTTATCTGAGGATGAAGGACTAGTTCAGTAGTTCTTGAGTTGCTGAAAAAAGCTGATAATATAATCATTATCGATATTTTTTTTTATTGATGAAAAATTATTTGATTAAGACTTCCAAGAGCCAAGTTCTTGCAAGCATAGGTGGATTAGTAAAACATTCATGAGGAATACATGAATTAATCATCATTTTTGCCCAAAAATCTGCAATTCTGTTGGCTTCTCTCGGGATCCAATTAATCTGACATTCATGAAAATCCTTCTGTAACTGAACGACATCTTTGATCACTCACAATTCTGCAATTATCGACATTTATATACTTGTCAAGAGCGTCGTAAGATTCTGGAGACATAGCTAGAGATGCGATTTTATCTGTTCCTTATTTCTTATAAGATATTATCTGGACAGTCAAGAATATTTTGCTCTGGTTTTAGCTCATCTATTATTTTACTGTATTAAACTATAGAACAGTTAAGGGTTTGTTTTATAAATTTTATTGAATTGCAAATTTGATAGAGTAAAATGGGATTGAACAAACTGCATAGTGAAAAAGTAGAAAAATAGTTTTCTTATAACTAGAGCTATATTACATAGTGAAAAGAACAGATTAGGAAGTCTTTTTATCGCTAGAGTGCATAATGAAAAAATAGAAAAATGCCATTTTGAAGCTAGAGCTATACTAAGTACTGTTGAATATGATGAAAGGAGGAGCAAAAGAACATGCCCATCAAAAGAGTTATGTCATTAGCTTCTGTTGATGAAATCTTCAGAATTTCTGGAACACTATTCTAGAGACTTACAGATAACTCATTTGACGGTGTTTCACCATTTCTTGAAACACAGAATGGTGAGCTAGCATGAACATGGAAGAAATAAACATGGCAGAAAATAAACACAAAGTTTATTCATCCACCAGCATATATATCACATTTCACGCAGTTTCTCATCGACCAAAAGAGGGTAAAGGAATCCTAGATATGATCAGCGAAATTTTACAACTATGCAAGAAATGTCGTCTGTACTTCCCTTGTTAAGGGCCTCTTCAGTGAGCCGTTTTGCTGCAGATCGAGCATCCGTTATGGTCATGATTGCATCTGCTGCTTCTTGATTCGACATTACCTAAAATCATGTCAAAAAAACATATATTAGTGCATTTTATGGAAGACAAAGTAATCGCATATCATTTGAGGGCGTATTAGCAAAGATTATGAGTTGAAGGAAGCATTACGGAATTGAACAAACCTTCCAGAGTCCATCGCTGGCCAAAATGATGAAATCTGTTTCATCATCAATACTTTCCACCGCAACATCAGGTTCAGAACTAAGATGAATCTTTAAGCTCTTGTCACCAAATGCTCTCGCCACCGCCAACTGTCCATCAACACGTGGAACATCTCCTGAAATCAGTTGAATATTTACATCATATTAACATCACAATGCCTCATGGAGATCACCAGAAGTAGAAGAAAAGAACAAAAGGCAATTGGTAACAGGTTAGTAGCAAGCAATTGCAGAGCTGATCATTATTGACCAAGACGTTACAAAAAGCAGTTCATTGCTTAGCAGTTATTATTTGAATTAGCAACTTCATAGAGTGATGAAAAAAATATTACAGTAAGGTAGTTAACCCACTCTAGTAATGCATCCAATGGATACACCGGCCTCTCCTTTCGGTCAACTTTATTCTACTGAATGCAAGTGAAAGCATATTCGATAGGGAAGTTCTCACATATCATAGGATTATAATGCCATTTTATTCAAAGCGTCTCCCTAAAAACATGTTTCCTACCTGGAAAATTTGAAACAAAACCACCTCGGTTCTCAATATCCTCCCTTTCTGCAGTGGGTTCATGATCAACTGATAGTTGTTTTGCAGTACTGCCCTTACAGATAACTGCCCGAGAATCACCAACATTGGCAACTACAAGCTTCTCACAGTTGATCAATATTGCTGTAACAGCAGTTGAACCCCCATTGCCCAAATTTACTGCTTTCTCCAAAATATCAGTATCGGTTATACGATATGCCTTCTTCATTGCATTTTTAGGTGCTGTCCAGAAATCTGGCTGTTCATTAGAAAAATTTTGAACATAAAGGCACATTCAGTACCATCAAATTCAGCTAGCAAAGCAAACTACAAAATAGAAGAGCCTTCTAATATGATAAATGTGCATAGTCTAAAAAGTTCGAACATCATGACTAGTTGGACATCCATCAAAGTATCAATATATAATTCCACAGGTGTCAATATGCCCCAACATTTTATGCCTAATTAACCAAATTGCAGTCAATCAACAATACGCTGTTACATCCAAATCCCCAATGCACAAAATGGATTGCAAAGTTTATTGAACTACAATTAAGTCAAAACAAAATGCTGATTGAAACAAATGCAGAGCAAGCTTACCTCCTTTAAGATATTATCAAACAAATTCGACTTCAGGTAATCAGGAATAACATGGCTGAGATGACCATCAAATATTGCGAATAGACCTAGCTCATTGTCATCGACTTGCTTAAACTCAGCAACAACATAATCTTCCATGGCATGATTTGATTTCCCTTCCACCAGATGATAGCCATGCGTTATGCCCTTTGACATCTTGCTCTTTCCCTTTCCTGAGTCTGCAGATGAACCTAATCCAACTTTTTCCTGCAATAAGCGAATGAAAGAAAATATTCACATTATATGCACTATCGATTTAAGAAAACATTGGGAGATACTTCTGGAAATCAATTCACATAGGAAGCACTACACATAAAAACACACTGCAAATAAATATCAAACAACTGAAGAAACAGAGACAAAATAATACTTCTGAAGATCTATATATTATTTACTCCAACTTAAGTAAAGGCAAAGCATGAAAAGCAACCCAATGAGTGAATTTAAAACCTAGAAACTCCATTGATCTGAATTTGAAAGAGGGCTAATAAAGTAAACCAAGCTGGTTATCCAGTGGTGTTTCCACACCAGATGCACTGTTATGATCATGAATAGAATCTTTACCGTCCCCAACGGATCAAATGCCGAGAAAGTTACCAAACAGTTTTAATCAATAAGAAACGAAGATCAAATCTAATGCCATAAATTTTTTTCACAGCATATGCTTCTCTCCCTTTCCAACATAACCCCTGCCCCTTGACGGATAAAGGCCAGCATGCTTACTATGTCACACAATTGAAACCGCCATCTCCATTTGCAGGTCAAAAACAAGAGATAATTTGCAAAATGAATTCGTATATATTTGAGCCAGGTGTGTGATGTTACCGATCAAATAACACCATTCCAACCCATCAAGAACAATCCATCATAAAAACGACCACATATCCAGATCATGCCAAGACTACATTACAAACCCAAATAAAAGACACATACTTTCACACAAAAACAGACGAAAATTGAGAATTTTAATAGCATAGAAAGGAAAAAAAAACACAGAGCATTTTAACACACCTTCATCTTGTGCAGGATTTCTCTGCCGGTCATGGCTCTGGTAATACAAAGACACCTAGTATTATAAGGATAAGAATTCACAAATTCCAAGAAGAGAGAGAGAGAGAGAGAGAGAGGAGAGGAGGAGGAGAAAGGCGGTGTGGTGTGGTGTTGAGGAAGAGAGAAGAGGGTATGAAGTGATGAGGAGGATGCAGAGAGTATTGACAACACAGACACCAACGTAAGAGGTACGAAGGAGGCTCTGTCGTTTGTACGTTGTTCCGCTTTGTTTGCATTAACAATCATCACGCCTTCTCTCGCGCCCACTAACTTTTCCGCTTGGTATGGGTTTCTCCCTCATTTTTTCCCCTTCCAATTTTTCTTTGGGTTTTCCTCTCTTTTCTCTTTTACTTGGCAAGGGTTTTTTTAATTACATTAGCATGCCTATACTTTACCATAATCTGCAATTACATCCCTGTACTTTGAAAAGATTGTGATTGCATCACTATTCTTAAATTTTGTCTGCCAGAATTTAACCAGAACTAACAGGACAAATGATAATGCCTTAACAAATATTGTCCTGTTAAATCTGGTGAGTTCTGACTGAATTCTATTTGACAACGTTTAAGCATGGGGACGTAATCACAGTCTTTTCAAAGTACAGGGACACAATTATGAATTATGAAAAACACAGGGACGGTAATGCAATTGTCCCTTTTTTTAAGAAATTGCACCACATGTCTGTGTCTGCAATTATAATTTCAGTAATACAACAACATGTTCATTAATCTTTACTACGGAACAATGAAAATTAATTTCTGAAATGCAACAAGATGGTGTAATTCACGCACTTTATAAGACTCATCCTAATTTTTTTCTCGGTCTCCTCTCTAATGTCTCTGTCTCGTTTCTATTAACTTCCTCTGTCTTTTTCTCTTTCACGACTCTTACCTATCTTCCTCTTCTGCCTTAGTCACCGTTTCTACTACCTCCTCTTTTCCTCCACTCTCTTCCTCTCTCTTTCTCCCCCTCCCTCCCTCCCTCCCTCCCTCCATCCTCTCTAGCAAGGTTCTCTCCTTTTGCGCTGAAAACAGCAGATGTCCCTGGGTCTACCAGTGGCAACGACGGTTAACTGTGTCAACAACACTGAAGCAAAGAACCTCTACATCATCTTCGTGAAAGGAATCAATGGATGCCTCAATCGCCTGTCGTTGGCTTACGTTGGAGACATGGTCATGGCCATAGTCAAGAAAGGTAAACCCGATCTCAGGAAGAAGGTCATGCCAGCTATCATCGTCAGACAGGTTAAGCCTTGGCGCAGAAAGGATGGTGTTTACATGTACTTCGAAGATAATGTTGGTGTTATGGAACTATTAGTTTGGGACTGGGATTTTTTGTGTTGTTATGGAACTATTATGTTAATTATGAGTTGGTTTGATTTAGACAGCATGAGAATGATATCTGTTATAATTTGAAAAAAATAAATAATACCTAAATTTGGGTTGTACTCGTTGTGTACTTACTTTTGTACTCATTTTGTTCTTGGTTTGTTCTCATTTGTACTTATACTTTTATCAAGTAATAAATAAAAAATTAAAATATTTTGTACTTGCGTTGTTCTCATTTGTACTCATATTATATTTGTTTTAACTTGAACTCATTTTCATTGGTGTTTGTTCTTGTTTTATTGTTCTACTCGATTTGTACTCACTTTTAACTGGTCAAAGTCTGTGGTCAACACACGGTCAATTTTCTGATGTGTGATCAACATACGGTCAAACTGATGCATTTTTGTGATTATTTATTCTATATTTTCATTTTTGGTAAGTTTTTTACATGTTGTTGTATTTGCGAATTTTACCTTTTTTATTATATATTTGTGTGCTTCTCCCTTTTTTCAATAGGATATTTGTTTTTCAGTTTAATTTAAATTAATTTGAGGAAATTACACTCCATGCTCTTTTTTCTTGTTATGATTTCACAAATACAACCTAAGTAATTACGTTTTCTAATACACAACAATACCATTTTCCATTTTCCTAATACACACTATTTATATTCTTTTTTTTTAGATTTTCTCTTTCTTCCTCCCTCTCTCTTCTCTCTCTTCTCTTTTCTTCTACGCTCACTCTCCCTCTCCTCTCTGAATCTGCCAGATCATCTCTACCACCATCTTTTTCTTCTCCTTCTCCCTCTCCTCCTCCTCCTTGCGTTACTCCTCTGCCTTCCTCTCTTCCTTTTTCCTTTTGCATCTCTGACTTTCCTTTCTCTCTCTTTTCTCCCCGATCTACTACCATCTTCCTCCTTGGTCTTTCCCATCCTCAGTTCTCTTCTTCATCAATGAACTTGAACAAACATGATACGATTCTACCAGTTCTGGAGAGAGATGACAACACGAGGACGATCAATAGAGAGTGAGAGATCTAGGTAGAGAGGAGCTACGAGAGTGAGAGCGGGATAAAAAGGCATGGTCAGGGTGGAGAGAGCAGTGGATGGAGAGGGGTGGCAACTGCTAGGGTTTCAAAACCCTAGCTGCACCCCAACAAAAAGGACCAAGGTTCACTAAGTTTTAAAATTTTGGTTTTGTACTCGTTCTGTACTCTTCCTGTAATCATATAAAAAATTGTTTTTCAACACCTTAGTTGCACCTCCAACAAAGAGGACCAGTATTTGAAAAAAATTTAAGAAATTGAAAGTTGAATGCAACGAGATTACACAACAAAAAGGACCAAAATTCACTAAATTAGTATCCTTTGAAAAGAAGGAGAAGAAGGAGGATTTCAGTGATGGAAATTGCAATTATAGAATGCAAATAAACTCTTTTTTGTACTCGAATAAGAAAAAAAACTAAATTTATTTTGTACTCGATTTGGCATTGTTTTATATTCGAAAAATAAAGAAAACTTTAAACTTTGATGTACTCAAATAATAAAGAAAACATTAATTTTCAATTTGTTCTCATTGTGTTTGTAGTCGTGTTGTACTGCACATATACTCAATTATATTAGTCAAAAGAGTTTCATTTTTGTTGTGACTCTAGTTGTACTCGTGTTGTTCTCTATATGTACTTAGTTATACTAGTTAAAAGAGCCTTCATTCACGCTAGCTTGCACTCTAGTTGTACTCTACATGTTCTCAGTCTTTGCTAGTCAATAGAGTCTTTATAACACTATATGTACTCGGGTTGTATTCCACATGTACTCGGTATTTGATGTCAACAAACCTTTCATAACACTACTCTATACTCTGGTTGTACTCCACATGTACTCTAGTTGTACTCTGTACTCGGGTTGTACTCTTTTTCATTTGTTTAATTGGTTTGATCAAAGTGCGATCAACAGTTTCACCGTGTGGTCAACACATGGTCAAACTGTTGTATTTTTGAATATTTTATTTCATGTTTCCATTTTTGGTAAGTTTTTCAATTAGTGTTGTATTATAGAAATTATTTTTTGTTTTGTTGCCCATTTTTGTACATCACCCAATTAATTTTTATTAATTATGACTAAATATAATTTCCAATAAAATGAACCTAACTTGAATTTGAGAGCTAACTACATTGTTTTGCAAATCACCAATATTTGAAAGAATATATAAGTGACATCTCTATTGCCAAAAAAAAAACTACAACCGTAATAGTGGATTAATATTTTCTTTTTCTATATACTAGTGGCAAAAAAATCGAAATTAATCAATCAATCAATTGTTGTGGTCTATCTATCAAAACGAAATCGACTATACTATCTTGATTATTTTATATAATTTGATTTTTTTGGTTTTAGACAATTAAACGGTAGATATTTATTTCAAGTGGAGTTTATTGATCATGGAAAGAAAAGTAATCCAATTTTGTGTAAACAAGTCAGTTGGTATTGCAAGTTGTAATATAAAGCTTAGCTTTCACTTTTATAATATGTGATGTAATATGGTTCTCTGTTGGAAATAATTGATGTTGGTGGGGTTAAAATTTATTAGTATTGACCCATGTCAACTCTTTCCCACATACAAAATCTGACTCCATTGAGGGTCGTTACAATATATTTTGTTGTAAGACTTGACTATGGTTTGCAAACTGTCGGTAAGATTCGTGAATTGGTGGTTTTGGTTTAAGAAAAAAAAATCTTGAACCAAACTGCTTATACCAGTTTTGGATGATTTACTTCTGGTTCGGTTTGGTTTCTAATTCAGTCGATCGTTTCACCGGTTTCGAGACAAATGGTTCATTCGATTCAAACCTTTTTCTATTCTTTACATATTTTTTATTTTTAAATTTTATTTAGTTGAGAAAAATTAAAATTATTACATATAAATTTTATTGTTGTTGTCTCAAATCGCAACAAGAGCAAAATGGACCAACGACATGAACAATAGATCACGAGCACTTTGAGTCATCCCGAATCCTGCAAGAACAAAATGAAATTAAGGCCGGTTGATCCTTAAGGGATTTTTTGACGCTCAAGTTAGTGTTTAATTCGGCAAAGTTTAAGGTGTAAAGTTTGAATGTAAAGAATGTACTTTTATAATGTGTATAAAGTCCTTATTTATAGAAGATATAGAGGTTATGGATGTAATTTATGTAAATTTGAACCCAATTTGCTGACTCATCTTTTTTGTAAAATAATTTCTAGAAGTTTCTAAAAATATGACCTCTTTTATGGGCTTCTGAATCTATTTATTAAGTTGGGGCTAAGTCTATGTTTCACCAATTGCTTTCGATTCCTATCTTCGAGTGTCCCGAAGATAGGAGTAGAATGCCTTTTATGGTTGAGCTCCACCTTAGAGATTAACTTTCCTCTCGTCACTATAGGATTGTGGTAGTTACGACCATTCATGTCCGATTCTTGACTTCAAGGACTGTGCATAAATGTTTTGAAACTTTAAAGGTTGATTGAGGCCTTTAGTAGCTAAAGTTTTTTGGCAGACTTATTGAATAATTTGGACAAAAATTAGGAACTAATTCTAATGTTTGGCGAGTTGTATAGAGTCAACTCAGTGCATAACTCATGACCATATTCTCGACCAAATTTTTACCCATTTTTCTTTTTACGATTTTATTTCCTTTTTTGCAAGTAAACAAATCCTTTTTTCTTTGTCTTGTCACCGATTTGCTCTTGATTTTCCTCGATTTGTTTTATGATTTTTAATTATGTCTTCCAAATTTGTTTAAATTTTGTTCTCATACAAGCTTTGAACCCTAATGTAACATCTCTCCTCCTTTTTGTAATCATCAAGGAAAAAAAATCAATCGACAAGTTTTTTACTCCCCATTTCAAAATCAATTTATGCATTTATTAAAAATAAATTCTCTTCCCCTATCTATTTCAAAATGATGCATATGACATAACAAAGTCATCATAATCTCCAAAGTAATGCAAATTAAAACAACAAAGAAAATTAAAGTACACGAAAATGAAAGGAAAAAAAGAATAAGAAATACATAATGTGCCATTAAGCACAAATATGTGGGTCGATCAACCTCATCGCTACTTGAAGAAGAGCTATTATCCCCCTTTTTCTTCCTTGCCTTCTTTTTGCCTTTTCCTCATCTTGTTCCCCATCAAGCTTTTGTATTTGGAGAGATTTTTGGAGTAGTACTGCAGTTGTTCATCTTTCTCATCTTCTAAGCTTGATTTTTCTCCACTTTCTTATTTAGTTTGAATATGTGTTTGAGCCTTCAATGCTTTTTCTTTGTTTATGACTCTCTCTAGATCGAAGAATGATCTCATAGTTTATAAGAGAACCAATTAGAGCATTGTAGTCCAATGTGTTGAGATCATTGGTTTCCATTATAACCGTGACTTGTGAATCCCAGGATTTGGGCAAAGATCGAATCACCTTCTTCACTTTGTCATGCTCTTCTACTTTCTTTCCCAATGCTTCTAACCCATTTGTGATTTTTGCAAATCTATCAATAGAACTTGTGATGGTCTCATCTTCCTTGATGGAGAAGAGTTTGAACTCATGTTGAAGAAGATTTATCTTGGTTTCCTTGACTTGAGAAGTTCCTTCATAAATTACCTCCAAGGACTTTCAAATTTCTTGAGCACTTTTAGAATTTGAAACTCTTCTAATCCCTTCAAAAGTCAAGACATACAAGAGGAGTTGCATTGATTGAGCATTTATACTCTCCTTCTTCTAATCATTGTTTGTATACTCTTGCTCACTTTTCAAGGATTCATCTTGATTTTTAATAATATGAGGGCCAAGGACAATTACCTTCCAAAGCTCAATATCATGTGCCTTCATAAAAACCGTCATAAGATTCTTCCATATGGAGTAGTTGAAACCCTCAAAGAGAGGTGGTTGAGTAAAGGAAACACCTGTTTGAAATGCGGAAGAATGACCAAACTCTATTTTTGTCAATGCAAATATTTTCTCCAAGGTTGTTAAACCTTCTCAAAGGGAGATCGCTCTGATACCACTTGTTGAAGAATTTTCGATCTTGCTCTGATGGAGTTGTGGTGTTGAGAAGAGAAAAAAAATTAACACAATAATTTAGAGTGGTTTGGCCAATTTTGCTTATGTCCACTACCTAAGTTCCTCACTTAGCATTTTCCCAATCCACTATATCTCGATGGTTGATTACGGCTCAATCCAACAAGGCCAACTACAAAGAGGTTGATTCTCGACTCAACACCTCCAAAGCCACCTTCACTTTCAAGGTAAGTGAGAACTCTTACAATATTTGATTTCGATTCAAGAATAAACCAAGCCTAGGATCTATCATCGATCCCAACCTCACAAACTCTCTGTTTGTAACAATAAATTTATCACCAAACGAATTTAGTACAATGGATATAAGTAATTGAAATAAGAAATAAACACAATAACACTTGTATCACCAAATGTGTGACTGATGCTAGGAGTACGGTTGTAATGGGTATGGAAGTGTTAAGGTTGTAATGGGTATGGAAGTGTTGTCTCTTCTCTCTTGCCACGTTATGGAATGTATTTATACCTTCCCAAAGATTTCTATCCGTTGTAAGTTGATTTATAGCCATTGGAGTGTGAAATCAATTTGATTTAGTTTCCTTTTTAAGCTCTCACTCAAGTAACTTTTTGGTCTACTCGAGTAACTCCAGCTCCAGTTGTAAATGCCCATTTTCAGCCTTGACTTACTTAAGTAACATATTTTCTTACTCAAGTAATCACCACATATGACCGTTGGTAATTGATTCTTTAGAATCTTTCGATTGCAGACTTGATTGCCTCAAATATTGCTTCTCATTAATGCCTACTTACTCGAGTAATAATGTCCTCACTCGAGTAACTTCCAAATCAATGTATCTTCTGGTTTCAGCACTTACTTGAGTAACTTTTTTTCTCACTCTAGTAACTCTCATTTTCAGTATTCGCATACTCAAATAACTTTTCTCTTGCTCAAGTGAATTTAACAATGAGTGGCTTTCTGGAACTTGAACTTTCTCGAGTAACTATGTTTCTTACTCAAGTAACTTTTGAAATTTTGTCTTTTAGCATTTATCTTCTTCCTAAGTTTTGTTCATCATCAAAACATAAGAGGATCCAAATGTGAATCTCCATTGGTTCAACATTTTCCAGATTCTCATGAGTGATCTTTCGTGCACATAACAATGAAGATTTTCATGCATTTGCATCTTATAGCAAGAGAGTCCAAAATAAAAAGGGCTACACTATTAATTCTGTTAAAAGCGAAAGAGGTGGAGAATTCTCATGTGAGCCATTTGAATCGTATTCTGAGGAGCATGGAATATTGCACAACTTTTTTTCTCCAAGGACACCTCAACAAAATGGAGTTGTTGACAGGAAAAATAGGACTTTGCAAGAAATTGTAAGGACAATGTTAAATGAGAATAATTTGCCAAAGTATTTTTAGGTTGAGGTTGTGAGTACAACGTGCTATGTCATTAATAGGGCTTGTGTGCAATCTATACTCAAGAAAACATCTTATGAGTTGTGAAAAAATAAAAAGCCTAACATTTCTTACTTTCATATTTTTAGTTGCAAGTGCTTTGTTCATAACAATGGAAAAGATACCTTAGGAAATTTTGATGCTAAATCAGATGATGGCATTTTCCTTGGGTATTGTTCTATAAGTAAGTCTTATAGAGTTTACAACAAGATGCTTGAAAAGTTTAAGGAATTAATTCATGTGATTTTTTATGAAACTAACTATTTTGCGCCAAGTGTGGATGATGATGATTGCAGTTCAGGTTTGATGAAAAAATAAAGGATATGGACATCAATGGTAAAGGAAATGATTCATGTCAGCAACCTCAAGATGAATCCAAGAATATGGAGCATAAGGAATTGCCAAAGGAATGGAGATATGCAAAGAATCACTTAAAGGAAAAACTCATTGGAGAAACTTCCAAGGGTGTGTACTAGATCTTCACTTCAACATGCAACAAATTTTGCTTTTATCTCTGAAGTAGTTCCAAAAAAAGTGAATGATTCTTTGGAATATGCATATTGGATTCATTTTATGCAAGAAGAACTAAGTCAATTCACAAGGAATGAGGTGTGGAGTTTAGTCCCTAAACCAGATGGAGCAATGGTTATTGGCACCAAATGAGTGTTTAGAAACATAGAAAATGAAGATAGAAAGGTAGTGAAGAACAAATCCAGACTGGTTGCACCATGATATCTACAAGAAGAATGAATTGATTTTGAGAAATCCTTTGCTCCAGTAGCTAGACTTGAAGCTATTAGAATTTTATGTGCATATGCATGCTTCAAGAACTTCAAGTTGTTCCAAATGGATGTAAAAAGTGCTTTCTTGAATCGATACATCAAAGAGGGAGTTTATGTGAAACAACCACCTGAATTTGAGGACCCTCACCATCCAAACCATGTCTTTAAGTTAAAGAAGGCTCTCTATGGTTTAAGGCAAGCTCCTACAGCTTGGTGTAATACCCCATCAAAATTCAACATAGGTCTCTGTAGTTCTATTCATCTCCGATCCAATCCTTGGGGTCCAGAGATGTTGCTCGGGTGTCGGTATTGTTAGAGAATCCTTTTTGTGTGAATGAGCTTGGAGTTACTCGAGTAACTTGTGAGTTACTCGAGAGAGCGGCAGTAGTCACTCGAGTAGGATTTGGCGTTATTCGAGTGGACGAGGTCAAATCCGTGCTTCATGTGTTATGGATCGAGAGTTACTCGCGTAAGCTTTGGACTTACTCGAGTAAGCTTTAGACTTGTTTGAGTGAGCGGGGCCTGGATTTCCTTTGGGGCAAGAGTTACTCGAGTAACATTCTGAGTTACTCGAGTGAGTGCTGAAATAACTCAGGCATTTAGCAAAATGCACCGTTTTTCCTTCTAGGTTTATTTAATATCCCCACCCGACCTTGCTTTATCATTTACTCCCAAATTCGTTCATCTTCCCTCTCCATTGCCTACCATTGATTCCTTGAGGTAAGATCTATGCTTTTCCACTCTTGTTGCTTCCATTTTCTCATTGAATGTATTGTTTTATTGGGCATTTGGAGAGTGATGGCTAGAACTAAGGTTTCAAATTTGGAGTTATTCTTGGTGTTTTTGATGAGAATGAGTGTTAGAGTTAATGAAATCGGAACTGTGGGAGTCTAGAAACACCTAGGTTAAATCTGAAAACATAAGAATTGAAGGTGTTCATAAATGGGTATGAACCAATTCGGGTTGGAGTGATTTCAAGTTACATTGTTGGATTGGTGCATAGAATAATGTTCTGGAGGTTATTTAGGAACAATGTGGGTGATTGGTGACATTTCTAGTCACTTGAATCATGTTGGAGTGAATCTGGACATTTCTGGGTAGGGATTCACTCGAGTAAGTCAAGAACTTACTCAAGTGAGTCAAGTGTGGAGTTACTCGTGTAAGCCTATAAATTACTCGAGTAAGCCGTGGTTTTAGGGGCTTAAACTTGTAACTTTTCGTATTTCGTGATTTCTGAGAGTTAGGGATCTTATTTGATGATTTTGATGACTTGGAGGACTAGTAGAACACACTGAGGACTAATTTGGAAATTTTGGAAAATATGAGGTCTAAAATGTAATTTTACATAGGTAGGGGACCTAACTGTAATTTTACGTAGATTTCAGATTCTGGGCCAAGAGTTATAGATTCTCTTTCGAGTTAGACTTTCTGTGACCTCAAAAGTCAGCATCTGCATACACATATCATGCATTCGGTATCGCCACAATACCAACATCATTTTTCTGATATTTGTTATGGATGTATCTATTCTAGCTTTTTGTCCCTACCAGCATGATCAGCCACCGAGTGGGGCTTGATTGGATTGTCAGCTTTGGACACCAGACGAGTGAAATGACAGCTTCAAACACATAGGTTGTGTCTTCTTACTTATATAATTTTTATTGTGTCAAGATACGACATGAAATCTAATTAATAATTATTTGACTAATTATTAATCGGACTTATGTGGTTTGTAATAACCAATATATATATATATATATATATATATATATATATATATATATATATGTTTCTGAAAAATAAGGAAATCTATTCTGCATGAATGTCTGTTATATTATTGTAAATAATATATTATGATATGGGACACCTAGTTACGGGGTACGTAACCTTTGATATATCAATGTTCTGTCAAGGCCTTAGTTACCGTGGCAAAGGGGTGACCGTGTATCTGGCCAGATACACGCTCTGATCTATCTGGTGGCGGGGTCCACATTCTGTTATGTCCCATACTCTGACTTTGATATAGTTATACACATTTATATATATATATATATATATATAAACTGTTTGAATGCATGTTGCCTGGTCTGGATGCAAACTTTTTGGTAAAACATTTTCTGAAAGCTATTACATATGTAGTGTGTATACATATTATATTGGTATATATATGTGTGATATCTTTTGAATGGTTTTCAAAACGGTCTTTGTGAGGTACGTATGAGGAAATCTGGAGTGTTATTTCCTCACTGGGTCTGACCCACATTTTATTTATTTCTATTTCTTTTGTTTGTCTTACAGATATATTTTGACGCTCAGCATTTGTTCGGCATCTCGACACCAGTGAGGCATTCCTTGCTATTCGGTGAGTGCCCTTGTTCGGGCTCTACTTTTGTATTTTGTTACTAGAGTTCCATACCGAGTTACTGTAGGGATATTGAGCTATACTTTTTTATTTTGGATATGAACATACTATAATGGTTTTATATTTATTTTGGATATTATTATATCTATACTATTTTCTTATATATCGTATTATATTCAATAAATGTTTTGATAAATGATTGTTTGGATAGAATATCTGTATCTCCGAGACTTGTGCGAGATGAGTTGGGCTTCCATAGACAGTTCACCTTGTACGCCGGTCACCGGCCCACTCGGGTCGTGACAAAGGTGGTATCAGAGCGTTAGGTTTTGTATTGTCTGGGTCGGTATGGAACATAGGTATCTTTGATCGAGTCAGTTAATTTACCTCTGTATATCCATTGATCGTTGATGTGGTACTGTGGCAATCACTTACTTTCTGACATTTGCATACATGTCTGTCTGTCTGTTATCTGTAGAGAAGGATCATCATGGTCGCAGTCGTGGATGTGGTCAAGGTAGACCTAGGCGAGTGCCTGATGAAGCCGCCGCTCAGTATGTACTGGATCCGCATGATTCACATAGCGCACCAAAGGTTACTGTGCCAGCACCCCAGCAGCAGCTCTAGCTTCAACAGCTTCTCACAGCTCAACTAGAGATGTTCGAGCATATGACTAGGGTT
>CAODLS010616558.1:0-17489 GCA_948243855.1 Flueggea neowawraea
TAAATTTGTAGATTTTGTGCTTTGTATTTTTATATTTTTTTATATTTTACTATAATTTTACAAAAAAAATAGTAATAAAATTTAATTATAATTAGTAAATATATTGATTAATTAAATATACAAATATATTGTAGCAACGCCCAAAAATGACACTTGGTTGTAAATTTCATCTTGTTAAGGCCAAATCCGTTAAATGAGACAAGTAAGATAAGGTTTTTAGGGCATCTCCAATGCACGACAAATTGGCTCAAAAAGTTGAAAATAATGTTGAGTGTGGAGTCCAACCCAATGCCATTTGCAGTGCCATTTTTTTCCATTGTTACAGTGTCCACATCATGAGTCTAACCTAGTACCATTTACAGTGCCATTTTTAGGCGTTGCTACTACAATATATTTTGTATATTTAATCAATCAATATATTTACTAATTATAATTAAATTTTATTACTATTGTTTTTGTAAAAGTATAGTAAAAAATAATAAAGTATGAAAAAATAAAAAAAATATTTATGTTTAATATTTATATTTATTTTATTTTAATTATTATATTACAGAAATATTTATGTTTAATATTTATATATTATAAAATATAAGCGAAATAATTAAATATATGTATTTAAGGGGAGGGCTTAAGGGAAAATAAATTATAAGTTGAAGGGTTTACTTATGGGTTCGGCCTCAACTTTTCCTAACAACATTAGCTGACGTGACCAATTTAACAAATTTATCTTTAATAAGGTGAAATTGACAAGTTTAAGAGCTCATTAAGAATATTGTAAAGTTAAGGGCTTAAGAGAAAAAAAAAATTACAAGTTCAAGGGCTATTTATGGATTCGGCCAAAATTTTTGCCTAGACTTAATGTATATCCAACACATACACAAACTAATTAACAATTGACATGTTGTAATATAAAGCAAATATATTAGTGTATGACCCACCACTAATACAAATGTCAATTCTTAATTGACTTGGTGCATACGTGAGACATGAACTAAGTGCAGACCATAATTTTTTACTATTATTTAGAACGTGACAGTGATGGAATGATAATACCTTGCATTCATACAAATGGACTAATAATTGTAGCTAATTGGTAAAAAAGTCCACTCCAAAACTAAATAGTCAAAAGTTTGATTCTGAATTGAAACAAATGAAATGACTTACATAAAAAAAAGGGCAAAATATACTGCGGTTCTTGAGGTTTGACCATATCTATCGTGTGATACCTCAGTTTTTAAAATTATCCGTTTTGATTCCTAGCTCTATTGCCGTAGTCAAATATGATGTGACACATAAGACCTACTAATTTTACGAACAAAAATACCCCATCACCCTCTCTCTTTTCTCTTTTCTCTCTTCTGCTATCTCTCTCTCTCTCTCTCTCTCTCTCTCTCTCGCTCTAACTTCTCCGCACCAGTAGTCCAACCTCTGCCGCCTCTCCTCTCTCTCCCTTCTCCATTCACTCAAGATCTATCTGCCACACTCCACACAACCAAGCCTATTACACCATAGATACATTGAGAAATTAGGGCAAAGAGTGAAGTTCACCATCAATTCAATAGAGTGAGAGAGAGAGAGAGAGAGAGAGAGAGAGGGTGTGTGGCGGCTGTCGCTACAAGAGGAGGAGGCGATGCCGGCGATCTGTCCTTTTGGCGACCTCGACTCCGCAAGTGACAACAAAAGCTTTGGCCACTCCATCCCCTTTTCGCCGTCCCTCTCGAATCCTCCTCTCCGTTGATTCTTTGACTTCTTTTTTTCTTTCTTTTTTTTTTATGTTGTCTCTATCTCTTTTCTCCTTTGAGAACTTTCGTTCTCCTCTTTTTTTGGTGTAGGTTTTGGACGGTGATTTAGGATTGTTTTGAGTGTGGTGTCCTCGGATTTGGATGGTGGAAGTGGTTGAAGGATGACGGTTTTCAACGATGAAGGTGGTGATTTTGGTGACGGTTCGAGGTTTGGGAGGTGAAGAGGGAGACGATTTTGGGTTTGGGTAGTGAAGAGGATGACGGTTTTGGTGGTAGAAGTGGTGGCTTGAGTTGTTTTGGTGTTTTTGGTTTCAGGTACAGGTTTTGGATGCAGTTCTGGCATTGAAAATGGGTCGAGTTTGGCAAGAATGAGTGATGATTTGGTGGAAGAGATGGTGGTTTTGGTGATAACTGGTGTCAGGTTATAGTGGCAGCGACTGTGGTGGTCGGTTTTGGTGATGGATTGCAGTGGAGGTTGGGATGGTTTGGATGGTCCATGGCGGAAGAGATGGCAATGGAGGATGATGTTTGTTTGAGTTTCCACTGCTTCATATTTTTTGCTCTGTTTTTTTGTCTCTATTCTTTTTCGTTCCTTTCTCCACCTCTTGTTTTATGTTACTCTCTGTTCTTATAGTTGCTATCTGAGAGTTGCTATCTGAGAATTTTTTATCATTGTAGTTTAGATTTTAGAAGCAAAAATCAGATTGTTATTTGATTCTCAGAAGCAATATCAGATTAATAATTTTATGTTGTTACATCCATCATAGTTCTGATTTTAGAAGCAAAACTAGACTGTTTTTTTACCCTTAAGAAGTAACATCGGATTGATTCCAAGAAGCGAAGTAGATTAGTCATTCAAACACAACCCCAATTAAATCATGACAAATCCTAAAATCCTTTTTTTTTCATTCATGACGGAAGCAATCAAAGAGAGAGACAGAAGATTTGAGTGGTTTTTTCAAAATAAATTGATTTTAAAATAGATGGTAATTTTGTCTTTTCGTATTTTTTGTTAAAAAAGACAGATATAGTTAAAAGTGATATATCGAAACGACTAATTTTAAAAAATTGAGAGATCGTATAAGAGATGTAGCCAAACCTTAAAAACTGCAATAAATTTTGCGCAAGAAAAAAATACCGTCTTCATACTCTCTTCGAGTAAAAACCTCCGGTGCAACATATGTTGGAGTACCAACTGTACCAACATACTTTTCCGGCGATTATGAATCTCTTGAAGTTGCTGAAAGGACCTCACATAACCCCTAACTTACTAAAGAGCGTCGCATAAATCCAGATGCTTGAGGTGCGTGTGAGTTGTGACGTTAAAATTGGATGATGTGGAATCTGTTATGCATCCCATGTCAATCTATTATGCATCCCATGTCACTCAACTTTTATTAAGAGATATTGTTGTATTATAGCAGCTGACCTTCTTTATTAGCATATTTTGCAAATCCCTCCAATAGAGGATGATCTCGATTTCGTAGGCTAGGGTTAGCTCTAATTTGCTTCCCATATAGTCTTTCTTCTTCTTGATCTGAGTTTCCTATATAGTCTTTTTTTTTAACAGATAGTTTCCTATATAGTCTTTTATTTTTTATCTGAGTTTCCCATATAGTCTTTCTTCTTTTTGATCTGAGTTTCCTAAGTAGTCTTTTTTTTTAACAGATAGTTTCCTATATAGTCTTTTATTTTTTCCCGATAAGTTTCCTATACAGTCTTGTACAGGTCTATATATATACTATGTAATTCTGCTCATCTAAATATATATAGAAAACCTTTCGTTCAATCTTTCTCTCTTCAATTCAGATAGCTTCTTCTTGACAACTTCCCCAATTCTGTTGAATCCCTAAATCGACCTCCCTCTTTCTCAATCAAAACCATCGACTCCTTCTTCCTCTTTCAATCCCGTCGCTCCTTCTCTCTCTCTCTCGACCCGCTCTATCTCCGTCGTTGCTGCCATTCCGTCGTCGCGCTCTCTCTCTCTCTCTACGATCTCTCTCTCGACGCTCTCCCTCCCTCGTGTCGTCGCTCTGTCTCTGTCGCTGCATTGTTTTTTAATCACGGTCGACGCTCTCTCTCTGTCTATAAAAGACGAAAGGAGGTAAAATTTCTTATATTTCTCTACTTCAGAAGCTGATATGGGACTTTTGAAATTGCTGTATTGTCGTTTATGTCTCTTTTGAAATGGCTCTACCGAATTTTCGTGTATGGGTCTACTGTTTAAATCTGGTGAACAAAAATAATATGTATATATGGTGACACATTTTGTTTGTAGCCAATACAGTCGTTGGAGATCCATTTTCCTTCCTTAGAGCAACTTGCAATCATGTCTTCCCACGACAAGGTAAAGTCCATGCTCACTCCTGGAGATTTCTCTCTTTTTTCTTCACATGGTTTATTGCTTCACGTTTAAACATAAACTTTAAGGCACGAGGTGATCTTATATGGATTATCTTTTCAGTTTTTTTTTCTTAAAGATATCTTTTTGCAGTTAAAAATCTACTTTCACAGTGCAGTAGAGCTTAATTAGAATGGTTTTGACTGCTTGAATTCTTACAGATGCTTGTGATTTCTCATGTGTTAAATATTAGGCCAATTAGCGCCAGTAATTGGTTAATTATATAATGGAATAACTTATTAGATCTTCGATGATTATTTAGTTCTAGGAAAAATATGCTTGAATAGGGGCATTTTTATTATATTCTTTAGTTGAATCAGAAAAACTTGGCTCTTTTTTTTTAACAAGTCATTGTTCCTGAGTTCTCAATTTCTTAATGTTGCTACAAATCTATTGGTGACTTAGCTCTGCTTTAAGCGGGTCCATAGTGAAAATGATAATTGAACTTCCATCACATTTTTATTACATCAACAAAAAAGTTTCAATTACTGTCCAGGTAATTGCAGTTAGTCATAAGATTTCTTACGAAGAGTACAAAGAAGTTCTAGTTGAAAGGAACAAATTGGAGGACCAACTAGCTCGAAGTAAAGAGGAAATAGCACGGCTGAAGGAGAAGCTACAATTAAAAGATGACAAGATTCGTATGATGTGCATTGCAATGGCTGCTTCATGGATTGATTTGGACAAGGAAATCAGAAGTGAAGGTGTAGAGGCCTTTGTTGTCCCTGTTTGGGACAAAAAGCAAGCAAGTGCCACTGCTAAACGAGTCCAAAAACTGTTTGATACCAATGACCACAATGCAAGAAATATTGTGGAGGATTATAATAATGAGAATGGGGTGAAGAAAATTTTAAAGAGGAATGTACAGAAGCATTTAGGAAATGAAGGAAACTTCTTGGGAGCAAGAGCATCGAAGCATGCCCAGAAGGGTTCCGATGATGAGGATGATGGCAACGTTTGTGCAACACTAATCAAATCTAAAGGGAGAGGGAAATTGCTTTTTAAAAAAAGAGTCGATTTCTTAGGAGTAAAAGCATCTATTTCCGAAGAAGACTCCGAGGAAGAGATTTATAGCATTTAAATTGTCAAGTACTTGCAATTCCTCATCATTCTTCAATGTGATTGCATTAACCTTTTGTATTGGATCAATAACAGTGTCTGCAGGCAATTCACATTGATTTTCCAGATTATTGATTGAATTGGCTGTAATTTTTGGTTTGGATCAAGTGTTAAATGTGGATACGATAGGATAGTTATAAAAAATTTATACTTTCGTCGTTTGAGAGTTTTTTATACATGATAAGAAGGGATAGGAATAGATTACTTATCCTCTTAAATTCTTGTTTTCTTAACCCACCAAATTGGTGAGTTAAAAGAGAATAACAAAAATAAAACAAGAAAAATATATTTAGTTTACAATTTTACCCTTTTTTTTACGTACATTAACATATCTTGCTTTCTTATAATTACGTAATCAAGCAATATTGTATTGAAATTTGTGATATTTGCAATTGAAATTTGTGGTTAGGGTGATATTTGCAATTGAAAAGAAGAGTATGGCTTCCGTAATCAAGCAATATTAGATTGAAATTTGTGATTGAATTCTCATAATACGGTAATCAAACAATATTACATAGAAATTTGCAATTGTCAGAAAATTGATGAAACTAGTCTTACGGCTTTTGACTTGGTATTTGGATCTAAACAATATTAATAAAACTTAATATATCTTTATTCCTCACCAAGATAATGAAACCAACGTCCATTGTTTTTGATTTGGTATTTGAACAACTCTGTTACAATTTAATTTGCAGTCTTTTGATTAGAACAACTCTATTGCAATTTCATACAGTAGTGATAAATTCTAGTAATTATAAACTCTATTGCAATAAACTATTTTATTTATTTTTCATAGTTTAAATATAATAATTATTTTTTATATTTTATCAAAGGGTATAATAGTAAAATGATTATGTAATATTCTTATTTCATAATTTCATAATTGATATTTTAGATAACCTATCTCATTCATTTTTAAAACTCGTAAACAATGAAGTTTTATAATCTTAACATATCATATCCTAATATATTCCACCTTATATTAACCTACCCTATTCTATCCCATCGAACTTCCAAACGAATCGTTAGTGTGTATTTTATGCATGTTTGTATTAGCATTTAGATATTGTTTTATGTATTTTTATCTATATTTTTATGTTTTAATGTTGTTTTGTGTTTTATTTTGTTTAGGGGATGGTTTGGCAAAAAAGACTGAATTTGATGTTGTTTTATGCAAAAAGTGGATTCTGGATGTGTACAACATGACCTTGACGAGATGGGGATGATTTTGAAATGCGTGTCTGATGTGGAAATACGCTTCTAAAACAGAAAAGCTTATTCTAACAGAAAGATTGAATTGAAAAATTGCCTATTTTGTTGGGAACCGAAGTCATAGAATTAGGCCGACTAGAAAGTTATTTTTAGAACATGTAAGCAATTCTATTTTTTTTTTTTGAAATCTGTAAGCAATTCTAATTAGGTCACAAGTTAGGTATTTTTTCATATAAATACCTAGTCATTAGTTTTACTTTCTCTCTCTTCCTCCATTCCAAAAACACAACAGTTTTATTGTTTTTGTGTTCTTATTTCCAATATGTGTTGTTAAACTCTTTCTAGTCAAGGTTAGTCAATGTTGAACTTCATTTAATTATGAGAATATTGTGTTAACTATTCTTAATTTATTTACATATTTATTTAATTCTTGTTCTCTAGTGTTTTAATATTATTTTGTTAATTAATTTAATTTCAGATGATTAAATTGATTGATGAAATAATATCCTGTCAATTAAGACTATAAATCTGTGATTGCATGTTCTGACATTAATGGTAACTTAGTTTAGTTCAAGTGGAGGCATCAACTATTGTTGAGGGAATTAAATAATCTAATTTAAATGAATTGTGACATTTCCGATTTCACTGGTTAGGATATGGTCTCTATAGTGTGTATTGCTACTAATAGATTAAATCTTGCAAGGGTTCAATGGTTGTTTATTGGTAAGGGAAGTAGTCTGCATGAAAATAGTTTGTATAGCATCCCGAGGCTACTGAAACAGTAAGTAGAGATTTGTTACTGAGTGCGTCATCTGTAACTACAATTTGCCTATATAAATAATTGAGATTTCTCTTTCGTTCTTGTGATCGATTCAAGAAGTGATATCGAGACGAAACCTTGACTATGCTTTCTTATTATTCATCATCCTTTACTTTGTTTCTACGATTATTTGTTGTTTCCTTTATTTACAATTTCAATTTAATTTCGTTGCTCACAAACTCTTCTCGAGTCACTTTTATTATTTATTGTTTTATTCTTGCAATTAAACTTAATTCTATTGGTCTTTATGGATTCAACTCTGCTCACCACTATATTCAAGTCTATATTTCTGAGTAAGTAATCAATTTGTTGGTTCGATATCCACCAGTGGCCAACAAACTTAGTTGGTTCTGCAAATCCTCCTGCAAAGCAGTTTGTGTTGTAGCCAAAAAAGTTTCCATAAGCTCCTCCAAAGATTGAAGTTTGTCATCTTCTTCATCAAATTGTGGAGCAGCGGGTAGTTTAGGCTAAAATTTAAATTTTCTGGACTTCCTCTCTAGTTGAAATTAGGATGCTCTCACCATCCCAAGTTGCAAGTGCTCAAATAAGGGTCAGCCATACTATAATGTCCATACGAGTCACGTTGAGGCATTAAGCATATGTTGCTTGGAGAGCTTGGGGAAACACGAATTCTACGAGGTTAGAGGAAGTTAGTTTTGAAAGTTCTGCATAAGAACCCAAAGACAACTCCCAACAAGGCACCACCAATAAAATTCAAAACCAAGCAACAGTCTCAATTTTAAAGGTTCTGATAGTAGCAAACACATGCCTTTTTTAGAGAGATTTATCCTAACACAAGACCAGAAAGGCGAAAACTTAATCAGAAACCACATAAATTTCCTTTCCATTTAACCAAATTTCACTGGAAGAACTCCTTTTACATCACCAAAGACGCCCATCCAAACTTAAAACTCACAAGCACAAACACAAACACGATAAAATATAGAAAATTAAAATCATTCAATACATACCCATTAACAGAAACAGAAACTCAATTGAACCAAAAAATTCAATATAACCAAAAAAAGCAAAACCCAGCTCAGCTTCTACTAATTCTAAGACAACAAAGGTAGACTTACCATTAAAGTGAAGTGCTTTAAACGCTTCGAAACTCCGTCATGAATCAACACAGCAGTTACATTTTCTATTGTTGGCTTTAATATGCTCCAAAGTCTGTCTTTGCATCTGAAATGATCCAAAAACACAATCTTTTATGTAATGAAAGAGAGGGGTATATGTCAGATATGGTTATAGGACGGTTTTTATTTTTTTTAAGTACGAAACGACGTCGTTTTTAGCATCTCAACTGAATTGTTATTTTTTAATTAAAATTGGTCCACGTGGCACACTTCCTGCTGGGAATCATGGTCAAATTGCCACGTGTATCTGATGTGGCATGATGTGGCACTAGAACTGCTCCGACGACCAAACACGTGGCAATGATACGATGGTTGGTACATTAAGTGTACAATTTCTCTCCGTTCAGTGACTCGCAACGAAAATTCAATTTAGTGGCTTTTTTTAACGAATCAGAAATTTAAGTGACCGTCAGTACTGTCAAGCTTAGGATGTGGGTTCTATAAGAGGAAGAAAGATACATACTCAGATTGGCTTAGGGTTCTTCTGAGCAGTAACTTTGTTGGTTTATGTCGCCTTCATCAAGATCTTGCAAAGAATGATATAAATGTATTTTTTATTGATTGTAATGTTAGATTTGTAGGCATTGTTTAAAGGAAAAACACTGTGGACATCAAAGGCTGAAGATCCAAAAATATGTTTATCAAAATGTTGTGAGGCTCTTGGGCTGAGACGGTGCTAACTTCTCCGGGGTTTACCCGGCCTGATGCCCGAAGAATACTAGGTCGGTGGTTCTTCGTTACCAAAAAAAAATATGTTGTGAGGCTCCTAGACATGCAAACTCCCTACAATTGCTCCAGAATTCAGATGTTCTAGAAACTGAAATTTTATTAAATTATGCAGAATTTACAATTTGCTTTTATTTAGATCTTGATGATGCATAAACTGTTTGTATCCGCAATAACAGTATTGTGTTTGAGTTCTAATCCTTATTAAATTCTCTGTTTTTCCATTGCAATGAGTGTCTGATAAGTTGATTCTGATATCGTTAGTTGTTGATTGCCATTGAATTCTAGGTCAGCCGAGTCTACGGAGTAAGTTTTCGGTCTCCATGTTGTGGTGCACCATTTTTTGGTATTATTTTTGTAGGTATTGTTTATATTACTGTCTTCATCCATTTTCTTTCCTTTCAGCTTCAACCTAGGTGAAGGGTGTGGAACCCTCTTAGCTTCAAACCAGATAAAGATTGTAAACCCAAATTTAACTTTGTTGTGTGTTTTGTGATGTGGTGTGTTACTTGAGCAATCTTTATGACATGGGTTTGGTAAATTAATTGTGGATTTTGCTAGATTTCGCTTTGAGCGCTGACATGTATGTTATTAAGCCTATCTAAGATGCTGGAATTTTTAAATATTTTAATGAAGCTTAAATTAACATTTAATAAGATTCTTAGAATTCTATTTTTGATAGTTATTTTTTTTTATGTTATTGTGCCATTCTTATTTTTCAAAGTGTAAAGGACGGAATTATGTAATATAGTTCATTACATTCTTTTATTAAATTTTCACTCATGAATATTTAAGAATGATTTTGCAATGCAACATGCTAAAACACTAGAAATAACGTGAACATTGATTTAAAAATATTTTTCGTTGAATGATATCAATTAAAATTTTTTTGTAAAGCCTTCTTCTTGTAGATATAATTTGTCTGAATTACTCATTGATAATCTATTATGCTAGAGCACTTTCGTTTTGCCTAGTTATTTTTGTTTCATGAAGCATGTTATTTTAATTTCATATAGTATGTAGTTTTCTTTTGATTGTTGTCTTACAGGTGGATTTCATTTGTTACTATTTTCCTTTTATATTAATAATATTCTAAACTCTCGAATATAAAGAGGTCGCTCAAAATGTGTCAACTTAATTAAGATATCTTTGTAGTAATCACTGATTCTTGAGACTATACTTTAAATAAAAAAATCTACAATATGTAATATAAATATTGTTATTTTCTCATAACCTACTTGAATTAGTATTTAAAAGAACTATAAAAAAATAGTGTTTAAAAGACATGTATTATCATCAAAAAATTAAAAATACAAATAGTAAAGTTGTAGTGAACATTAAACATCATGCAACCATAATAAATGGAAGCAAAACGTTTGCACTCCTAATTTTTTAATCTAAGTTTCTCAATTATTGAACCGTGTGAAGGAGTAATATTTAATACATTAAACCTCGTCTACATATGAAATATTAAACTCCTATTCTTATCTGTCACATATATCTTCTCGAGAGAGAGAGGAAATATGTTGTACAGAGATCTATATTCATAAACATATGATGGAAAGTGTATCAGACATGATTTTATTTGATTCTGTGACACATCTAAATGCTTATTTTCAATTCCAAGTTCGTTGACAATGCTGAGAAACCCACATGGTTTCTGTCTTTCTGACGACAAATGTATTTATTACAATCGAATATCGTGCTGTTTAAATCTGGTCAACCAAAATAATATGTATATATGGTGACACATTTCGCTTGTAGCTTACAGTCGTTGGTGATCCATTTTCCTTGTAGCAAATTGCAATCATGTCTTCCCACGATAAGGTAAATTGCTGCAGATTTCTCCCTTTTTTCTCCGAATGGGTTATTGATTCACGTTTAAACATAAACTTTAAGGCATGAGGTGATCTTATATGGATTATCTTTTCAGTTTTTTTAAAGATATCTTTTTACAGTTAAAAATCTACTTCACAGTTTAGTATAGCTTACTTAGAATGGTTTTGACTGCTTGAATGTTTACAGATGCTTAAGAAGAGTACCAACAAGTTCTAGTTGAAAGGAACAAATTGGAGGACCAACTAGCTCGAAGTAAAGAGGAAATAGCACGGCTGAAGGAGAAGCTACAATTAAAAGATGACAAGATTCGTATGATGTGCATTGTAATGGCTGCTTCATGGATTGATTTGGACAAGCAAATCAGAAGTGAAGGTGTAGAGGCCTTTGTTGCCCCTGTTTGGGACAATTTGCAAACAAGTGCCACTGTTAAACGAGTCCAAGAACTGTTTGATACCAATGACCACAATGCAGGAAATCTTGTGGAGGATTATAATAATGAGAATGCGGTGAAGAAAATTTCCAAGAGCAATGTACAGAAGCATTCAGGAAAAGAAGGAAACTACTTGGGAGCACGAGCAACGGAGCCTGCCGAAAAGGGTTCCGATGATGATGATGACAACGACGATGACAACATTGGTGCAACACAAATCAAATCTAAAGGGAGTGGGACAATGCTCTCGAAAGAAATAGACTTCTTAGGAGCAAGAGCAACTTTTGATATATAATGCTATCTACTGAATGATACTCTTAAGGAAGAAGATAATGTGATAGAGAAGTTTGGGAACAAGTTTTGAAATACAACTGGAGTCTGAATAAATTGTAACAATGTTGATTGAAGAACCCTACTCCTTGCTCTATTCTTATTACTGCCAATAACTCTAAGAAGAACCCTAGAAGAGAGTTTTATTCTTCTTGCCAGAGACAAGTCACAGTTAGTGACTGTTCACAATCCTTTTCACTTTTTTATTTTCTGAATGTGTATTGTTTGCATTAATTAATTAGTTTTAACTTTATTACAGTTTTCTGATTTAGGATAAATGTGGTTTCTTCAAATGGGTTGATGAGTTTCTCGAATTTAAAGCTCCACCGTGTCCATGTGGTGCTGGAGCTTGTAGTATTAACGGAGACTCAAATGGTCGCTGGTTTTTGCCTGCCGTATTAAAAAGGTTTGTCCTTTTAACATATTGAAATCCTAATTTTCTGTCTTAGGGGCTAATGATTAGGTATTGCTTGCAGCGATGTTGCGTTCATGGATTGTTTTGTGTAATTCGTAGAGCATAACAATGGTGCTGGTTCTCTGAACTTTGATAAGAGTAATTAACTGTCAAGAACTATGGAAAACTCATGAGCATTTCCTTGTCACAAAGGACCCAGACATTAATTGACCATGCCTAGGCTTGAGGGTTCTTGCTTGCACTAATTTTGTGACCTTGTGTTGGCCTTTTCATGGTCTTGCTATGGATTCAGTGACATTAAGCACTTTTGATCTTAGGCTCTCTAATTTAAGATTCGTGTCAAGATTTCTGTTTAGCTAAGGAATGTACCTCTTTAGGTGGAACAATCCTTCTATGGCGGGTCTTATAAGTTGTTTTTCTTTTCTTTTTCTGTATTCCATTCTTGTTACTATTATTTAGAATATATAATTGATGTGGTTGAACCTTGGGTTTTATTTTGAATTATTATGATTTTGTTATTGTCATTTATGGACTTCTTAAGTTGCACTAGAATTATAGCATTCCAGTTACTTATCGTTAAGCAAAATAGCTTTGTTTCATCTGCCTTGGAGTCTCTTGCGTTCTTGAATTTGAACTACTTGTTTCTTTCTTCTGTGCTAGATCAGTGTGGGACACATGAATAATTATTCAATCATTTTTTATGTGCTCTGCTGTTGACACATATAAATTTGAGGTGCTCATTGTAGTTAGTAGTTACATCATAATGAACTGCATGTGCAATGGCTTCTTGGAGGCTTTTAAGCATTCTTCAGATGGTTAAATATTTTTTACAACCCAGTAGAAGACCACATATGGCATTCTTCAATTTTAAATTGTTTTTAATATAATTTTTTGGGTACTCTATATATATCGGTATACTTTTTAATGCAAAAAAAAAAAAATTTAGTCCATCCTAGTCCAACCCCACGTTTGAGTATTTCTGGATCCGCTATGGCACACAATTATTATGTTATTGACAGCTGATAGAATCTTTTGCAGTTTTGCTGTTGCGTTTTACGGTGGCTCATCTAATCCTTGTTTGGTTGCACTTGTTGCACAAGTAAGCAATGTCTTGTGTGCTTGAATAAGCTTTTCATTATGGTACATTCAATAGCAAGAACTTAAAAGCTTTTCATTATTATTCTGTTATCCATGTAATTTGGTATCAGTTGATCTTAATAATTTTGTTTTATTTTGTTAATGAAGAAATAATGCCGGTTTTACTTTTACTATTTATGTCTCCAATAATTATACCTATCATTGATTTGGGAAGCGTCATTTGAAGCATCTCAGTAGAATTGAAATCTGTAACTTAGAACGAAAATGTCAAGCCCACTAGGCATATGATAGAAATCAATAGGCATTAAATGATCATGAGACAAGTATGTAGCCAGTAAATCAATTTAGGGGCACAACACTTTTGCTGATGGATTTTATGTGTTTAACGTAATTACTGTTGTTTTATATATCTGAACCTTTACAGGAGGAGATTACTAGTGCTGGTGGTCAGATTGAGCCCCCTAGAATGCACATGATTCATCTTCCTTATGCCGATGATATCAGACACGTCGAAGAGGCAAGAATAATTAAATTTGCTTTGAAATAGATATGCTATAGTCGATATTACTTTGGGAAAATCAAATTTCCTCCAGAGTATCGTTTTAAATCTCCTGGAATCATGTGATGCTCTTTTCTACTTCAGATCTTTTTCAAAAGCTGCTACCATTTCACTGGTTTTAAAGTAAGACTTCTTTGAATTTTTGTTTATGGTGACTTTAATGAATTTAACATTATGGTATGCATTTTGGAGTTTTATTGCAGCCTCATATATCTGTAATTTTATTCTTCCACTTTTGCATCACTCCCTTGTTCATTTTTTCCCTGTTTTGTGTAATGTCTATATAATATGTACAGTGCTGTGGTGAACTAGCAGGTATAATATGCCTTGAAAATTTCTTAAATTTTCAGCAAAATTGAAAGTTCCATTAATCTTGCTTATGAATTTCAACACTGCTTGTTTATGAAAAACTAACAAACTTATTGCAGGGCACCTGTCCCAATTTCATGGCGTTTTTGTTCTTTCCTTTTTCAGCTTTGCTTCTCTGAAACCACCAACTTTCTGTTACTTGACCACCAACGTTTTTCAGTTCTTTTCTGATTTTCTCAGAACCAGATAAATCTCACCTTATTAAGTTCATTTTAAAGGTGAGTCTAATTCAAGAGACTAGACAATTTTTCTGCATTATTTAGTCCTAATTCTTTTTTTTTAAAGGTGGTTTCTGGTCATTTAATTTACTACTTATAGTTAACTTTTAATAGTATAAACAGAAGATTCCGTTAACATATAAAATATCTAAAAGTTCCTTACCGCTTGATGCCTCCGCCGCCCATGCCTGCCCCTTTATGGGCGGCTCCTCCTTGGACATTCGGCGATGAATGACTCCTAAATTGAAAATCTTGAATGAAAAAAATATATGATTGTTGATTTAGCTTTGAAATCTTAATTTAATAATATCCATGAAGTTTGTCCATTCCATTTGGCCCGTTGCTCTATCTCATGATTAATGAGGCTAAGACATTGATTAGCCCCATAAATACTTTATTATATTTTGTTGGAGAAGGTTTCTTCTTTACGCGTAATTGAACTCCTGAACTCTCTATAAAAACAGGCTAAAATTTTAAAAACTTTAGGTGACCAATCACACCTCAACAAAAATTAGCGGCGACTCCTGTTTTGAAATTTATTTACTTATTATCGCCCCCAAAATCTTTCATCGCGCCGAATTGGGTCGCAACAGTAATCTTCCTTATCGTCGTCCTGCTCCTCATCGTCATCTTCTTCTGAAGGAACAACAGTGGCCTTGCTCAAAATCTTTTTAATTTGTTCGATCGAACTTCGTTTCGGTTTGGACAAGAATAGAATAATATTATTAGGCACATGCTCTTCTCTCTCATAGTATTTTGCTTGAGCAGCCTCAGTCAGTTCCTTTGGCAAGCTCTCCAAAAACCACGGATGCGACTTGATTTCTCTTATATTTATTCTCTGTAAAACATCAATCATATATATTTAAAACTGTTAGTTAAAATACTTGTCACAATATACATTCATGGAAATGCACAATACTATACTTGCATATTAAAGACCTCTAATTTTTATTATTTTCTTTCTTATTTTTTTAATTATGATGAATCTCTACACAAATTTATAATAATTATATTAAAAAAACAAATTAAGGATTAAAAAACTCATTAACAGTCTCCTAACTTGCTTTAAAGTTCTTTGATAGGATTTTGGACAAACTTCAGAAAAAATTAATGCTTTAGGTGCAACTATTTTTCCTTTCAACTTTCTGAATATTTCTTACAATGCCATCTAAATGTTTTTTCCATATATATGTTGTGGATTCGTGGTGCACATATCAGGGAACACAAAACAAAAATGAAGATAATATTGAAGAAAATACAGAATAGAAATAAAAAAAATTGACATATGGTATCAAATCTTTCTCCCAAAAAGGTACCAACTATAAGAATAAAATCAAGTGAAAATTCAGTATGCAGCAATGGATGAAAGTTCCTGTTTTACATACTCTGAGTGGGTTTGTGACTAATATGCGAGAAAGGAGATCTCTGCAATTTTCTGATATCTGAACATGGTCAGGGATCTCGTAGTTGGCCTTTGTTATTCTCTGCAGAATGACATGATGGAAAATTAGAAACATTGAAACAGACGTGCCATTCTCTCAACTATTTCACTATACAATTTACCAATAATCTACTCGATATACTTAAAACAAACACTATGCACAAAAAAAAACAAGGAGAATGTGCGTACGTTGATCATTTTCCTGAAATACTCTCGTTCTTCAGAAGGATATGCTCCTACCAGCATAGCATGTAAAATCACTCCACAAGACCAGACATCCGCCAACTGGATTAACCAAGTAAAAATTCAAGCAAAGAACACCACATAATAATATAATAATTAAAAAACCATTATCTCTCACTATTCTTTTGAGGGAATCAAATTAATGGTTATCAATCAGTATATTTACTCTGTTACTTTTGAGGAATTAAGTCTTTTTGACTAATCCTTTATGCTTTTTACAAATCAGACATATTTTTACGCTCTTTAAGAAGTTGCATTTTTTACTGCCCAACAAGTAGAATTTTACCAACTTTGGAATATGTCGAAAAAGCAATAGTTTACTAATATTTAGGATGTGATAGTGATGGAATGATACTAAATACCTCGCCTTTATACCAATGGACTTATAATTGTAGCTCATTAGTATATGAGTCAACTCCAATACTAAAGAGTGGAAAGTTCAATTCTCGACGAAAATAAATGCAATGACTTACACAAAATAAAAAATACCTTGTCATACTCTCTTCGAGTATAAAACTCCACTCCAACCTATGTGGGAGTACCAACTGTAGCTCTGGGTCTACCATTCAGAATATCATACTACAAAATTCAAACTCATCAGAAAACAGATGTCACACACAAATACTTGGATGAAATTTTAAAAATAAATAGAAGATAAGAGATTGGATTTACTGAAGAAAAACTGAAGTCGCAAATCTTGAGGCGCTGTGCTGGGCTTCCATCCAACAGAATGTTTTCCAGCTTCAAATCTCTATGGCTTATTTGCTGTTTTTTTTTTTGACAAATAAAGTTATATATCTTTTGCATTAAATTTGATATCTTAGACATATGATCATGCAAATTTTGAATTACCATGGCATGACAGTAGCTGATTCCTGAAATAAGCTGTTGAAACAAGTACCTCGCCTGAGCATGAACAGAAATCCAAATTCAGTGCCAATTTTATCACAAAAATTTCAAAGAAATGAGAAAAAAGCTGATTAATAATTTGCAATGTCTAAATCCTATTACTTGGTGTGGCGTTCGGGTTGGCTGGCAATAATCATGTTATGTCGCCTACAATTATAAATAGTTTGATATGATCAAATTCGTATCAATGTTTTCATGCCATAATCGTATAAAATGCGATCGTACTAAATGTTAGATATTGCCACCCTTACTAATTATGAAGCAGAGGATTCAGAAAATGACCTCATCTTCAGAAAATCTACCATTTTCCTGAATTCGTTGGAGCAGATTTCTTCCTGCAGCATACTCCATTTTCACTGCCAGATGCGTCGGTGTCAAAACAGCCTGAAAAAAGTTCAATAACAGAAACCAAAACATTCTGCAGTCAAGTAAAAACCAGTTTAATCTTATTTGGAAATTCGACATGAAGAAGATCAAGT
>CAODLS010616565.1:0-12614 GCA_948243855.1 Flueggea neowawraea
TACTCGAGTAATGCACGAATGCTTACTCGAGTAACACCTCTCACAAACCTAAATCCTAAACTCAACACTCATATCGATTAAGATCAAAACGAAACCAAAAGACTACAGACAGCCTTACCGGAATCAGACTGGGGTATTACAGTAATATCTTGAATTTTGACAAAAATGTTTTTTGGAAATTTTTGCATTTAATTTGGAAAATAATTAGTATTTTTGCTAATTTGGCAAAAATGTAATATTTAGTATTTTTGGTAATTTTTCTAATTATTTTGGAAAAATAATTTTTATGTTGAAAAATTAATTTTTTGTGTTTAAATGTTAATTGGGTGATTAATGAAGTTTTGAAGTGATTAGAGTTGATTAATAATGTAATACCACATCCCTTCCGATGAATATCTTTGTAGCTTTCTGTTCAAGTCTGATAAGATCCTCGGTTGAACCCCTTCAATTTCGATTGAACCTCATCCAATCCCCAATTTAATTCTAGAATGTTTTCGAGGATGAATTGATATTTGAAGATGTAGATAATATTAATTTGTCAAAGTTTTGGTGTTCGGAGATGTTTATTGATGTTGGTGATGTTTGGATAATTCAATGTTGTGGAATAAACTTGAGGTTACTCGAGTAAGTGGGGAGTTACTCGAGTAAGCGTGGGTGAATGTATTGTTTTTGGACCTTTTGATTGCGAGTTACTCGAGTAGAAAGTTGTGTTACTCAAGTAATTAGAGGTTGGATCACACGAGTAACAGTTGGTCTCACTCGAGTGAGTCCATGTTCATCATTTTTTTTGAAATGAGACTTACTCGAGTAGCTTTTGGAGTTACTCGAGTGAGCAGGGCCAAAGTTCTTGCTGAAGTAAGACTTACTCGAGTAAATTTTGAGTTACTCGGGTAAGTGCTGAGAAAAAAGCATTAAACGACGCAGTTTTGGGGTAGGGTTCTATATATACCTGTCAGATCCAAAATCGAGCCGAGACCGGTGTACGAGGCGAACCAACTATGAGAGCCCGACCCATCTCGCACAAGCCTCAAAGATCATAACATACTACCCGAATTATTTGATTATCAAAATGTTTATTAAAACATTTAATTATCAAAAGCGAATGAGATATAAAGTAAGTTTATATGAAATCAGATATACATATATCTAAATAGATATGTCAAAATAACATTAGTATAAACATAACAAAAGCCAAAGTGACAATCTCGTAGCCCAACAGCATACCGGTGCAGAACTCTAATAATACAAAAGAAGAGACCGGACAAAAAGGGGCAGCACTAACCAATAGACGCCTTACTGGTAATAAAAAATGCAGAACGGTTGCAGAAGCCAAAATCTGTGAACCTGAGATACATGAATCAACATAGATACAAAAATAAAAGGGGTCAGAGCCCAGTGAGGAATAACACTCCAGACCGCCTCATGCGTGCCTCACAAAGACTGTTTTGAAAACAGTTCAAAACTATCACATGCAATATAGAATATATATATATATATATATATATATACACACACACACACACACACACGTTAATATGTAGTAGCGTTTGAAAATTATTTTCCAAAACCTTTGCAAACGAAGCAAACAAAAGGCACGAAAAACATATCGAATACATTTTCAGAGTCAAAACATATAACATAAATATGGGACCATATCAAATGTGTGCACCTGGTACTATAACATATGTGATGTGGACTCCGTCACTAATCACTAACACATCACGTGTTTGATCAGAACATATGGCTACCGACATCCCTGGTAGCTGAGATTTCTCAAGTCATTGGTATACCAAAAACGACTACTACCTGTAGCACGGGTGCCCCATATAAGAAAAACCAAATCATATTATACTATTACATAGTATAAAATCATAGCATGCGTTTAGCATCAAAATTCGTAAAAATATATATATATAATGCATATATATATCAGTTCAAAACACAATATTGATTATTAAATACATAACCAGTTTAATCATTAGTCAATTCTCGGATTAGTCTATATTCAAAATAGTATGTTTAGCATAGCAAAAATAATAGTAGTTTCGAGACACAACCTATGTGTCTGAAGCTGCTATTCCTCACCTGGAAATCTAAGTGCACATATCAGTCAAGCCCCACTCGTCGGTGGCTGGTCTCGTTGACAGGAACAAGAAACTGAACAAACAAATATATATCAACAGATATACCATAGACAAATCGAAATGCGATAGTATGGTTGTACCAAATGCTATGCAATGCAAATACAAACTCAAGCCCTCAACAGATCCCCAAAAATATATTTCGAATGATATTCTATAATTCTTAATCCCAAATTCAAAATCTACGTAAAGTTACAGTTTGGTCCCCGACCAATGTAAAACTACGTTTTAGTCCCCCAAGACTTGGCAAATTATGACTTAGTGCCTAAAATTTTCAGAATTTATAACTAAGTCCTCAAAGTATTTTAAATTTAATTTTAAATCCTCAACTTTTCTAAAATTACAAAATTAGTTTTAATTTCTCAAATATTACAAATTTATGCAAAACTTTCCTAAAATTACAAATATATATTTATACTTTTCAAAATTAGAAATCTGACCCAACTTGTAAAATATCAAGTTCAGTCCCTAAATAAAATTCCAGAATTATGGACAATATCAATTTCAGTCCTTTTGTCCACAAAACACATCAAATGGCCCTTTTTTCATTAAGCCGTAAACACCAAATTTCCCTCCAATCAAAACACCTTCCCACAACTTCAACAAGTCCAGAAATCATGGAACATATCCTCAACTCATTCCAAAAGTCATCCAAGCCACAAAACAATCCAAAAGGTTGGATTTTTAACCAACCAATCCTCAAACAAAACCCTCATCCTACACCACCTTCAACCTACCAAAAACTCAACTCAAAATAACTCCAAAACCCCTCCAGATGTAGTATATAACCGAAGCAACAGTCATGAAATGAAATCATTAAAACAGAAGCTAAGTATTGACAGCAAAAAGGAAGAAATGAACTGAAGAGGTAGCCATGTTCTTACCTTGTTTTGATGAAGAAAACGGAGGAGAGGCAGAGATATGTGAAGAGTGGAGTGAAGAAGATGTGCAGGTGTGAAGAAATGAAGAAACAAAATAAGAAAAATAGTTTATATGGGTGGTGGAATCGTGATTGGAAATCTGAAGAAAAACAGCTTGGGCGGTGGAACTGGGCGGCTGATTTGAAAGCCAGCAGAGGAAAAACGACGTCGTTCAGTAACAATCCATGCACAGCTGAAACGGACGACACACGAGAGACCAGAATGACAGCTTTGCCTGCGAGAAACGGCGTGTAGTTTTGTGTTACTCAATCTAACCACACACACGGACGACAGAGAAATGCGGAAGACGACAGCTCTCCCTAACCAGACGACATGTAGCACGCCACTTACACTCAAATGACCAGTCACTCATTTTCCTTAGTAATCCGATTTTATTTTTTATTTTTCACTAATTTCTACTTAATTAATCACTCTAATCACTTCACAATTTCATTAATCTACCAATTAAAATTAAAACATAATTTATAATTTTCTAAATATTAAAATTATTTTCTAAATTAATTAGAAAATAACCAAAATTAATTAAAAAATACTTAGAAAATAACCAAATTAATTTACAAAAATATTGGATATTACAATACCCCACCCGACTCTCTCGGTCGTCTCTCCTCATTTTCGCCTTTCTCTCATCCAAATCAGTCCGAGACGCATTCTGGTTGCTTCCCATTGCCCCCATTTTGTTCCTAGAGGTAATATTATATCTCTAATCTCTTCATTTCATCCATTTCATGTTTTAAATTTGGGTTATGGGTTTTAGGCCGAATTTGAAATGGGTTTCGGATTTTGAGAGATTCTGTTGAAATGAATGTTGTAGGCTGTTAGATTATGATTGTTTGAGTTTACATAAAAATTATTCAAGCCTTGAATCAAGAGATTTGATGTTGTTTTGAATGGGCTAGGTTTAGGTTCAGATTTTGTGGAATTTTTGGAAATGTGGAGTTGTTTTTGAGAAACCAAATATGGATTCATGTTCCTGAGGTTAATTAGGACCAATGTAGGTGATTGTATTCGATTACTATTGGTTGAATCGGATTTAAGGACTATTTGTATAATTTACCATTTGAGGACCAAATGTGATATTTTCCATTTAGGGACTAGCATATAATTCTACATATTTTTTAGGATTAATTTAGATATTTTGAGAGTCTATGACGACTAATATGTTATTTTGGGGAGTTGAGACAAAAATATTAAGTTGGGATATTTTGGGCACTAGTTGGTAATTTTCCAAAGTTCGGGGACTGAACTGTAATTTTACACCGAGGTGTAATGGATTATCATGTTAGACTTTGGGCCAAAATGGATTTTTGGGGTTTGTTGGAGTGTTTGGGTTTGCTTATGCATTTGCATGCATTTCAGTACAACCACAGTACCATGTCTGATCTGTGTATGTATTGTCTATTCCAGGTCTGTTTGGTTTTTGAGGAGACCAATCATTCACCAGTGGACCATGCTTTGGATTATTGTTTAGTGTCCAGGTGAGTGTGGTAGCACTTTAGACACATAAGTTGTGTCCTCCAAAGCCCGTATATATTTTTGTTGTGTTAAACTTGGTATGAAAATTGGAATAATTAAAGGATTGGAATTCCTAAAATTTGGTATACGTGAAAACCTCTATTGCAGAAACTCGATTTTCTCTAAAAATGTTTTTGGTTTGAAATAAATATTATGTTTAATATTTATTGTGATTTCTGCAAGGAACGTTTTGGTCTTTGAGAATATATTTCGGAGCGAATATTTTGTTTGAAATAATTATTGTTTCTGAAGACTAAATATTTTTGCAATATTTCGTCTGAAAGTTGGTTATCATTTTTTGGAAAAGTGATATGTTTGTTCCGTATGCTACCTATTTGAGCACTTTGAACATAAATATATTTTTTGTAATGTTTTGGTGAAAATATTTTGTTTTGGGATACCTAGCTACGAGATAGTATAGCCTTGATATACTAGAGTTGTATCATTTGCCTAAGTGACTATACTTGTGCCTTTAGTGGCTTATACTCCCCTTTGTGGATATATCATGGTGCTTTAGTGGCTAATCTCTGCCCAACTAGCTATTACTGAGTTTGGTTAACTCGATGAACATGATCTCTTGTCCCTATCTGAAAATATTTTTGAACTACTCTCTGGAAATGTTTTCGAACTATTCTCTGAAAATATCTTGATATTTAACTCTGAAAATACTTCGGTATTCAAGTCTAAAAATAAATTTGGAATTTATCTTTGAAATGGTTTGAGTATTGATCTCTGAAATATTTGAATACTTTTCTCTGAAAGATTGTTGAAAGTTGTTGACTCTCAGTTTTGATGATTTAAACAAAACATGTGAAAAAGCTAAGTAATGCACGTTGTAGCTGAAGCTAAGCACGTAATAGTATGATCAAGGCGCGCTATACTAGTTCCAACTCATGTTGATCATATTCAAGGTTTCTAGAAACATCACAAGTCACGTAGCTCTGGATGTAAGTCACGTTAACGAGGATCAGACGCGTTGCACATGGTCCAAGTCACGCTATGAGAATGATGAACTCAGTGGATCGATTACACAAGCATACAAGTCATGCTGTGAGGTATGCAAGTCACGTTATGTGAAAAATGAACTCTCTGGATTGATTGGACACACATACAAGTCACGTTGTCCAACATAGAAGTCATATTGACGGAATGGGCACCAGACCTGAAGTCATGTTGCAAGGTAACACTAATGTTTCAACATTACAAGTCATGTTGATGAGTAAAGGAGTCACTTTTGAAGAAACACATCTACGTACATTGCAAAGAGTGCAAGTCACGTAGATGGGGATGATGTTAACTTCTGACAAATCGGCGCCTCGGGATTCAAATTTGAATATTCTCTGACAGATGTACAGTGTCACGTAAAGAATCAAAGGTGTGATCTTTGAAGATCGTTAACTCACGTTGAAGCCTGAAGTAGCTAGGCTCAATGCACACTGCAGGTTGATCAAGACACGTTGCAAGAAGTGTAAGTCACGTTACATTAAGTGACATTTGAGGCAGCAACATCTGAGTGGGATACAAGACACGTTGCAAGCAATGTAAGCCATGTTACAATGAGTGACATTTGAGGCAGTAACATCTGAGTTGGATACAAGACACGCAGAAGAGAAACAAGTCACACAGTATCTCAATGGGACATCTACAACGCATGTTGCATATGATACTATGCACGTTATACCTGCTGATGCCATTAAAATTAGAATTTCTCTTTCATCTCTAAAAGGAAAATTTGAGACCTACAGTGGCTATATTTTGAATACTACCTATAAATAGAGGTCCTCACTTCAGAGGTAAAAATAGAACTTCTTGAGAGTGTGCCCAAGCTTTGCTATTCTAATTCTTGATTTTCTCTCTCTAAGCTTTCTTAAGTTCTTACACTCCAACCAAGCTCTTAAGTTGCTATTTGCTTTCTGGTATGAGAATCCTTCATTAAATCTGGGAAACCATTTGCAATCAAGATGTGGTATTAAAGCTTGAGGATAGTATATGTTTGCTTGTTAGAGCCTTGAAAAAAAAGTTTTTGTTTTCTTGTTAAGCCCGCAAAAACAAGGTGTAAAGGTTTCTTGTTGATCCTGGAAAAACAAGTTGTAAAGGTTTCCCTCCACTCAGAAGTGAGGAAGAATCTTAGTGGATTGCAAATTCTCTAGTGAGTTAGAGAAGTGGATGTAGGACAATGAGGACCGAACCACTATAAATCTTGTTTGTCATCTCTTCCCTTACTCTTTCTTATTCACTTGCTTTGCATTGCATTTGATTTACATTATTGTGTGTTGGATTAAGCTATTGTTTATGTTTTATAAAATATTACAAAAAGTTTTCAAAAAGGTTTACTTTTTAGCAAGAAATCCAATTCACCACACTCTTGGCTTGCCATATTGGGATTACATTTGGTATGAGAGCTAAGCGCTCAATATTTAAGGCTTAAACTCATTAAGTATAAAGATCCAAAATGGCATCCTTTGGTGACATGTCTAAATACAAAGGTCTTTCCATTAACGGAGCTCCTTTCTTTGATGGCAGCAAATACGTATATTGGAAGACAAGGATGAATTCATTTCTTAAATGTGAAGTTGAGGAAGTATGGGATCAGTCAAGTGTGGGATGTAATGGAAACTGATCCTTATGTTCCGAAGAAAATAGTGGATGGAGTGGAGTCTTTGAAACCAAAAGCTAAATGGACTAACTTTGATAGGAGGATGGTCTGTTATAACAACAAGGCAATGCACATTCTATTTTGTGCACTCAGCAAGACTCAATCTAACAAAGTTCAGCAGTGCTCCACAACTCATGAAATCTGGAGGACTTTGGAGATCACTTATGAAGGAACATCTCAAGTGAAAGAAAATAAAGTTTCACTTTTTGTCCATAAGTATGAGTTGTTCAAAATGAAAGAGGGTGAATGAATCCAGGAGATGTTTGACAAATTTAATGATATCTTAAATTGATTAAAAGCTCTTGGCAAGTCCTATTCGAATTCATAACTTGCGAGAAAAATTTTGAGAGTTTTGCCAAAATATTGGGCATCAAAAAAAGATGCAATATTGGAAGCAAAGGATCTCAACAAACTGCCCTTGGAAGAACTGCTTGGATCTTTTCTCACACATGAGATGGGATTGTTTCAAGATGAAGAGCCAAGATCAAAAAATGAAGAAGAAAAGGAATGGCTCTAAAGTCTAAAGTACTTGAAGATTCTGAAAATGAAGAAGAAAGTGACAGTAATGATGAAGAAATTGTCATGTGTGCAAGAAGGTTTAAGCGCTTCATGAGGAAGAATATATTATGGAAGAAAGGCAAGAATCAAGTCACAAAAGAAGATCCAAAGAAAAATTCAAGAAGGACTCTAAGAAGGACATCTCATTTATTTGTTACAATTGTAACAAACCAGGTCATATCAAGCAAGATTGTCTTCTTCCTAAGAAATATTCTAAATATTCAAAGAAGAAGAAGGGAAATGCTATGAAGGCAACTTGGTGTGATAGTGATGACACAAGCTCGAATGAGGATGAAGAAATAGAGGAAATGGCAAACTTTGTGTCTAATGGCCAAAGAGCATGACTCTTCAAGTGATGAAGATGATGAGGTATGTGACCTTTATACATTTGTTGAATTTCAAGATGCATTAGATGATTTAAGTAGTAAATTTGAAGAGCTTGGCAGTAGGCATATTGCCTTGAAAAAGAATTTTTCAAAAATTGAAGCTAAGTTGAAAGTCTTAGAAAATGAAAATGAAGCATTGATTAATGAAAAATCAGTTCTAAAGAAAGTATTGATGATTTTTCTTTTATTGCCTCAAAGCTTGCAAATGGAAAAGAAAACCTTGAGAAACTTCTGGGTTCTCAAAGATAATCTTTATCCAAAAATGGCTTAGGCTATAATCCTTTTACATCTAGAAAATCTTCAAAAACAGTTTTTATGAAACAAGACACCTCAAATGATGATTCATGTTCTTACTGTGGTATTAATGGACACTTTGCTTATTCTTGTAAATTGAGGAATCCTAGATATGTTGGAATAAAAAGAATTTGGGTTCCAAAGGGAACAATCTTGCCCAACAAAGTGAAAACTAACCAAAAAGGACAAAAAATGTAATACCCTTTCTATTCTGATTGGAGTCTTATAGCTTTCAGTTCGATTTTGAATTGATTCTTTAATGATTCTGATGACAATTGGGTGTTTATATGATAAATAAAAATATTAATGGAGTTTAATCATGTCAATCTTTGCAAATTTGGATGTTCAAGTTGATGTTATAATGATTAAGATTGCCCAATGATGATGGATGACAAGTTTGCAGAGTTAGAGTTGTTTCAAAAGTGTTGGAGGTTGTGTTTCTAAGTTGGAAACATATAAGAAGTGAGAAATTTAGCTTGAAATGCATTTAGATGGGGATCTACATGCATTGGAGAAATGTTATGTGCGTAAAAGATCATTCAGAAGCAGATTGGGCCTGAAATTGGTCATCTACGCACGTAACACCTTGTGTTATGCACGTAGTATGTGTATTATGTGCGTAGAAGCCTTGCTACGCTCGTAATAAGGCTAATTCTGGCTTGTTTTCAAGTGGATCGATGTGTTTCAGGCTGTGGGTCTATAAATACCCCTCCCCCGACTCTTCTTTGTCATTTTTCACTCCAAACCACTTCCAAAATTTCTCAATTCGTTCCTCATGACTTCTCTTCGTTACCCATTGATTCCTTTCCATTTATTGAGGTAAGAACACTTCATTAATCTCTTCATTTCCTCATTTTGTTCATGATTTGTTCATTTGGTTTTTGGCTGAATTCCTTTCTAGGGTTTATGGGATGTTAAATCATAATGGATTGAGGTTAGATGAGCATGATTTGACTTTGGTTTTGGAGGTTTTTTAGTTTGAATGAAATGGGTTGTTCTTGAGCTAGTGTTTCGATTTTTGATGATTTCCTTGCCAAATCTGAAGTTGTTGTTGTTATATCTTGATAGATTAGAGTTAGAAATACTTGGATTTGAGTTGGGTGTTGTGATTTGATGATTTGTTTCTATGGGCTCAAGAAATCCGAATTTGATGTTAAGATGTCTTGATGATTTGGAGTTCTTTTATTAAATTGGTGATGGATTCATGTTTAGGAGGTTGATAGTAACCAATGTGGGTGATTGGAATCAATTTCTATCGGTTGAATCGAAATTTGGACTATTTGAGTAATTTGCCATTGAGGACCAAACTTGATATTTTGCAAAGATTATGAATTTATGATCGAGAGTGATGGATTCACATTCGATAAATGTTTTCAATGGCTATAGGAGTTTGCATTGCATTTGCATATCATGCATTTGGTATAGTCCACAGTATTACACTTTGATATATGTTATGTATGTCCATGTTTAGCTTCATGTTCATGCCAGCGAGGCTAGCCACTGGCGAGTGGGCCTTGATTGTTGATTGCACTTGGATTTCCAGGTGAGTGGATATTAGCTTCAGATGCATATACTGTGTCTTGAAATTTCTATTATGTTTTATGATGTGCTGAACTCTCATGAGTATGTTTCATTCAGTTTGACGCCATGACTTCGGTTATTACATTAGGCTTTTCCAGATGCTTTGGATTGAGAATAAAATTGTTGAAGGAGCTCTGTTGGAAGTTCTGTGTCTTTGAGCGATAAAATCTTAGACAATTTAGTGGCAAAAGAAGATGCTGATATATTTTTCAGAGAATAAATGATTTAATAATTGATGATGAGAACATTGGTTTTTATTTTGGATGCCATTAGTTGGCATCGAATGGTCATTGTCGATATTGGTGGTAACTTAACTTTGGAGAAATTAAGGAATGAGAAAGAGGCATTGATTTGCTAAGCATAAAGGCTTCACAATAATGAGAGGTATAGTATGTTTTGGAGAAACTATAGTCTAATAATAATTGATAATGAATATGTTGAAATTTCAGAAGATTGAAATTGTTTGAGGTTGTAATACCTATTAATTGGTTTAGAGTATATCCTATATATGCTTGATCGGAGAAATACTGATGATTACAGTTCAGAGGATACTATGTTTGTAAAAGGATGAAACTGATAAAGATCTTAGTTTACGGGTGCCAGAATTTTGGTATTTGACGAATGACAACTGATGTTAAGTATACTAGAATAGTGGTTTCGGGTTAAGTGACCTTTAAACTACTACACATGCTAGAATTCTAAAATGTATTGTAGAATTTGTTGGATTTGCAATTTAGAAAATTTTCATATGTTATGAATGTTTCAACAATTCACAGTAATATCCCATTTATTTTGGCCGAAATTTGATGGCATTCCGTCAAGACTTCAGGGAAATTCAGGGTTTTGAGGTGTTAAACTTCGATCGACAATGTTTGGAGGTGGTTTGTGTGTGCAAAGCACATAACAGGTCATCTGTGTGCATTGAGGAGCGTTCTACTCTCATAAATTGAGGTCAGGGGGTCGTCTACGTGCGTAGGTGATTGTACTACGTGCATAGATGGATGTCTGATCCATACCCTGAATGTGCCTGGGCACGTCTGTGTGCGTTGGAGACGTCCGCGCATGTTTGACGTGATTTGGGATTGGAACCGTGGTGAGCATAGTGATCTACGTGTATAGAACTAAGTGGTGTGCACGTTGATCCTGGATCCGTGAGGGAAAGGTTGTCAGATTTGTTGTCTATGCACACAGGAGCTTCGTCTATGCACCTAGTACTCGGTCAACGTGCGTAGAGGAAGGTTCAATGCATGTAGATGGGCCTTTTCCGCATCATTAAATGAAATGCCACGTTTCAGTTCCGATGGTCTATAAATACACCCATATACGACTCTTCTGTCATAAGTCATCTCAACCACCAAAATCACTCTCTCAACTACTCCTCTACACTTGCAATCACTCATCAGCACTTCCACTGCGATTCTGAAGGTAAAAAGAGTTCTTTCATATCTTCTTTCTGTCATCTCACCTCATATTTCTTCATCTAGGGTTTTGAATGGATTTTGGGGTTTTCTTCAGATCTTCCTTTTCTGTTCTAAAGGAAGTTAAATATGGGTAGATTAAGCTTGGTTAAGGTTGTAACCACATGATTCTAGCTTTGGAATGGGTTTGATTCGAGCTAGGGTTCTGGATTTTGGTAGATTTCTTATAAGATCTAGAGTTTTATCTGATATATTATGATAGATAGGTGTTAGAAATACATAGATCTGATGTTGGGCATCAAGATTTAACGATTTGTGTCTAATGGGTCAAGAAATCCGAATTTGGGGATTTGGACTCTTGATGATTTTGAAGTTGTTTGTAAGATCTGAGGTTAGATCCTTGCTTGAGAGGCTGACTGCAGCCAATATGAGTGTTTGATCGATCGGTTATAGATCGAAATGAGAGTTTGGGTATTTTGGCATAAGTTCTCGATGTCATCGAGAGATAGTCAGCATTTGCATTAACACACATGCATCGATACCACCACATATTGATATTTTCTATGTCTTTAAATGTACAACTCAGTGTGCCTGCCAGCAGGAGCAGCCACTTGCGAGCGATATTTGACTGGATCCACTGCTTTGAATACTAGGTGAGTCAAATAGCAGCTTCAGACACATAGGCTGTCTTCAAAATTAAGTAACCTATTTTTGATATGTCTGGCTATGACATAAATGGACTAATAATTATTGGGTTAATTAATAATCTGGGTATATGATTATTATTAACCAACATTTTGATATGGAAAATAAAGTATATATGGGTATATATATACAATAGCATTTTGTGAATAATGGAATAAAGGAAAAGATATTGCATGATTGTATGTGAAAGACTATGTATGTATCACACAGACTATGGGGACACCCGGCTACAGGGTTTGTAGCCTTTGGTACGCCATTGCTTTGTCAAGGCCCTAGTTATCGGGCTAATGGGATAACCGTGTATCCGACCAGATACACACATTTATTGAGCAGTCAGGTGGCGGAGTCCACACTGCTATATTGATATTGATACTGGTCTCGTACTATGAATCCTTATATATATATATATATATATATAT
>CAODLS010616570.1:0-12146 GCA_948243855.1 Flueggea neowawraea
ATTCATACTTGATGACATAAGGAAGAATAAACTATTCATGCAACAAACTATTTCACATATATATAATGAAATGCCTCTTTATTAAATAATAATTCAAATGGCAATGTATATGAATGATTAGATTAGGGCACAAAACTAATAGTTAATTATCATGGGAATTATAATAAGTCAAGACTAGTATGCACTCTGAGAGATGATCATGTTTTACTAATCATAGATATAGGATGTCACTCAGAACATAGATACATGTTGGGAACATGAAATTGGACTGACCCAATATAAGGAATACTACATGGAATATGTCATCAGTATTTCTTATTGCAGTAGTGATATTTGATACCTTTGACCTAATTTCACCATGGATTCCTACATAAGGAGCTTTGTGTTTTAATATAGTTTGATATCGTCCGTAACAGGATGGAAATACAAGCTATAATTGGACATAGAGTAAATCATGTAGAGGAATGTGAGTGACAATGAAGGAATTTGTCCCGCTTTTATATGAGAGATGTCTTTTGGCCACTTAACAAGTTGGATTGATAAAATTCATAGTCGTGCTCCAATGAAATTTGTAGGGGTTATCAATATCATTTATTTTTGTCAGTCTACTTCGGTATAAAGAAATGTTTGATTAAACTTTATAAAGATGACATTATCCATACTTTATGCTTCATCGAGATATTGCGTGACGAAAGGACTAAATATCGAACTGTGCATTAGGTTTTGTCAAATCATCGAATTCGCTCATGTTGGGTAGTTATAATGACTTGCTAGAGTCTGCTTATGACTTGTGGGCCTAAATGATATTTTGGGCCTACTGCAAATATTGAGTGGACCTACAGAGTCACGTACTAGAACAAACTGTCCTATATATTCTATGATGTATCTGCCTATTATTTTATGCGAATATTTTAGATACAATTAATTGGCTAGTTTTTTTTAAAATGTATGATGAAATAATTTGTTTTAAAATGGTTTTAAAACAAATTAAAATTCGTTTGACCTAGTCAAAGTAGTTTATTTGACCTAGTTAACATAAGAAGGAATTTGACTTGGTCAAGTAGGAAATTAGTATTTATTTATGAAATAAACAAACACTAGGGCCAAATTTATATTTTATTTGTGAAGTAAATGGGCCGAAATTAATATGTTTATTAATGACTGAATATTGAAGTAGTTCATTCTAGTTAGACTAGGATATAGGACTCCTTGTAGGCCAAGAAATGGATCTCCCAGTAAGACTAAGACTAGGGTTTATTCAAGCCTATAAATAGGAAACATATGACAAGCCAAAAACTTTATTCATTTTTGTCCATAATACTTCAAAAAGAGAGAAAAATAGCAAGGTATTATTTTGAGAGTGTCCTCATGAATTCGGTGCTAGCACACCTTAGCAGTTTGTTCGTGTGGATTTCACATCCTGCAGCATCTGTGACTCAATTCAACATCATCTCCTCATCTCTATTTTGAATTATTGAGGTAGACACATATTCCCTGATTGGTTTTATCGATTTGCATAGATCATTGGTGGAATTCGTTGACAAAATTTTTATTTCCGAAGTATGTATGTATGTCACGGATTCCAACAGAACTCATGTCAAATTCTCCACTGGAAAACATGTATACATGTTCAATGATCATTATCTAGTTGCCCAATGCATCATTGGGTTTTTCATAGTGAGTTGTTGTCAAGCCACCTGTATGAGTTGAGAATCTACTTCAGCGCTTTCTCATTATTGTAACACGAAAAGAAAAAATAGTGCAATAGTAACATATGAAAATGCAAGCAGTGAACAGAGAATCCACTGACATAGTATAGTAAAAGAAGAAAAAGGAAATAATAAGAGAGAAGAAATAAGTCTTTACCATGGGAAAAAGGAGAGGCTTGGGGCATCTAAGCAATTTTCATTCATCCAGGGTTTTGTGAGCTGTGGAAAAGAGTTTTCTTTAAGTTTTTTAAGGATTAGTGAAAATCTAAAATTTATATGGTTCTTGAAGTACTGGAATGCAATAAATTCACCAATAAAACAAATTTAGTCCAATAGTTAAGAAAAATTACAAAATGGTCCTGAATGTGTTCTTGGAGAATAAGCAATTGCACTACTCCTCTCTCTAGAAAACCTGAAGGGAGGAGTGTGGACCAATTGATGTGGTAAGGGCTAAGGGTAGTAAGCCCAATAGCAAAACTAAAGTTTTAAAAATTGGCAGACCTAAAAAACAAGGCTTAATCAAGCATACATTCAAAACTTGTACAATGTATATCCAATTTCCTCTACCAGTAATAAATAACATTCATTTCAAATGCTTTTGTACTCCCTCTAATCCTCATCTGTACATCTCTCTTTCCACTTTGCATACTTGTCAGGACCCAACATAAGCATGCAAGTGTCTGTAATGACCTACCTCTTTTTCATTCGATTTGAGGATAAGGAGTTGGGTTTGAGTTTTTTGTTAAGCAGACCTAATGAGGTTTTGGAGATCAATGAACATGTGGGAATCAAGTCGGAAGAAGTTAGATACCGAGTTGGATATTTAACTCGTGAAAAGAGGGATTGGTATGGTTGACGCGCGTCAAGACGTATGTCCTAGAGAGGTCGATATGCACTGACTCTTTTCTTCACCTGACATATTGAAGTGTTTGATTTCCTGCCACATGAACATCTAGAAATTGGATGACATATCTCTCCCTTTTCCCAATGCGTGTTGCCCACCGAAAGTAGCCAACCTTGGCCTTCTTTAGATCCTACGCGCTATAAATACCCATCCTAAACTTCTTCTAAACCTTTCACCACAAAAAAAACCTCTTGTTTACAAAAGAATTGTCCCCCAAACCATACCACCATCAAACTTGCTCATCTTTGATCAAGATCATGACTTTCCACCCTAGTTTGATCCCAATCCCTACCTAAGATGTGCTGCCATTAGTGGGTAAGTAACAAACACTCCCATTTTGGCAAGCAATTGATTTTTGAGTTTGTTTTTCGTCAAATAAGTTACGTTTGTGTTTGTTGACAGATCATTGACAAATTATCTCCTAATAATTATCAATTATTTCCTTCTAGAGTAGCTATGTTGAGCAACTATATATACAAAATATTTTCTAGGATTTCCGCATGTAATGTATATATAGATGCTATAAATTGTGCAGAAAATGTAATAGATAATAGCATTCTTCAATACCTTTCGTTTTCTTAATGGTATTAAAGCAGGACAATCCTGCCTATGTCGATAATGTCGTTTGATGATGTTACAAGAACCTCTAATGAGGTCATTGCATTTTATTCTAATAATTTTGATCCTGAGGTTAATACCTCTCAAAAATTGAGTTCTATGTTGTTGAATGAATTCAATCATTTTCCATGGTCAAGAGTTTTCACCATTGCTCTTGGTGGTAGATCAAATCTGGGATTCATCAATGGCAAAGAAAAGGCTCCTGATGAAAACTCACCTGAATATGATGCCTGGTTATCAAAAGACCAGTTGGCTATGTCTTGATTGCTCAATTCCATGGAGTGTAATGTTGCTGATATTTTTAATTACTAAGAGTCTTCTCGTGATCTGTGGGAGGTAGAACAAGAGATGTATGGAAATCAAAACAATTATGCCAGAATTTTCCATATCCAATGGGAAATTGCAGGCTTGCACGAGAAGAAAAGCCCATTGTTAGTATTTTTGGAAAATTGAAAAGCATGTGGAATGAATTGGATGTTTATTGTCCACATATGGTTGATCTTATGATTAAAAAACGGTTGAAGAAGATAGAGTGTTTCAACTCTTGGCAAGTCTTGATTTAGATTATGAGGAGTTTCGGAGTCATATTCTGGTGACAGCCGAATTACCTTCCTTGAAAAATGTTTGTGTAGCAATACAATGAGAAGAAGTTTGCAGAAAAATTATGCCACGTAGTACTACACCTGGTGCTTCAAATTCTCATGCCTATCTTTCTCAAGCTGAGAAGAAACCTTACAAAGGTAAACACCCAGACTTGAAGTGTGAGCACTGCCATGCTGTTGGACATACAATGGATCGATGTTGGATTCTTCATCTAGAATTGAAACTCAAATATGGTAAGGATAGAAGAGGAGGAGATTAAAGGCGTGGTCCCAATCACAAGGCTCGGTTAGCCTCTCATATTGTTGAATCTTTCTCTTCTAATATTGTTACCTTGCATAATGAATTTGCAAGTTATTTGCATGCAAACATGGTCAGGGAACTGTCTAAGAAGGAGAATAAGGATGTGATACTCCTATAGAACTTTTGAGCAAATTTGCTAGTTTTCTAGCTAATGCCAATATTGCCAACTTTGAGAACAGCCAAGGTATTTTATCTGCCTTTATGACTGTGTTAGAAATTAGTTCAACACCTGATTTATGGGTAGGAGACTCTGGTGCCTCCGATCATATGATGAATAAAATTGAAACCTTACGTAATTTTCATTTGATCTCATATGTTGTGTTTGTTGCTAATGGCCAAAACATACAGATCAAAAGGATGGGAAAAATTAAACTTGTGTCTGCTTCTATAGATTCTGATGCACTTTATATGCCTTCCTTTCCTTTTTCAGTTGCTTTTTGTTCAAAAATTAATTAAAAATCTTAACTGTGAAGTTTTATTCACTCGCTATAAGGTTTTGTTTCAGAATTGTATCACCAAAAAGATGATTGGTGAAGATTTTATTTGCAAGGACTTTACTACTTTACTTCAAATCATCAAGTTTCTAAAGGTCTTCAAGCTCTTACAACTCTTATGAGTCAGCAATTTTTGTGGCACCAATGTATTGCTCATCTGTCCAATTTTGTTTTTCCAAAACTTTTTCCTGAATTGTGTAAGAAAGTTCATAACTGTGAAGTTTGTCATTATTCTAAATCATCTAGACTTCCTTTTAATTTATCAATATCCAAAACTTTGCAACCTTTTGAATTGATACATTTAGATGTATGGGGTCTTGTACTTAATTCCATTGATGGCTTCAAATATTTTGTAACCTTCATTGATGATTTCTCCAAGGTTACCGGGTTTATTTGTTAAAATCAAAGAGTGATGTTTGTGCAATCTTTAAAGAATTTCATGTGATGATTATTAATCAGTTTTCAGCATATATTAAAATTCTTCGAACTGATAATGGCACAAAGTATACTTCTCATAACATGACTAATTTTGTAGCTTCTAATGGCATTGTGCATCAAACCAGTCGTGTTAGTACTCCCCAACAAAATAGGGTTGCTGAAAAAAAATAGAGATCTGTTGGAGAAAACTAGGACTCTTATGCGTCAGATGAATCCTCCTAAATCATTTTGGTCTTATGGAGTTTTAACAGCCACTTATCTCATAAATCGACTACCTAGTTGAGTTTTGAGTTTCAGAAGTCCACTAGAAGTCTTACTAAATAAGAAACCAAATGTATCACATCTGAAAGTGTTTGGTTGCACGTGTTTTATTCATTTGATAGCATAGTCAAGAGATAAACTTGATCTAAGAGCAATTAAATATTTTTTAGGATATTCTCAAACTCAAAAAGGATACAAATGTTATGATTCTTATTCTAAGAAGCTTTATGTGTCATGAGATGTACGATTTGATGAAACTAAACCTTACTTTACTGCTTCAAGTAAGGGGGAGATTATGACTGAACTATTTCCATTGCCAAATGTTGATAGTAATCATCCAACAGAAAGTCAAGATCAGCAAATTCAAGTTGAAACTATGCATTAAGAGCCGAATATTGGTCAGGATTATCATGAAGAACAAATTGATTAGGTACAAGTTCCTCTCATTCGACGAAATCCACCCCAAAATTGTCAACTTCCAAAAAAAATTGTAGGATTATGTTGCTTACTCAGTCAAGCATTCAGTATCAGAAAACCTGACTTATCAAAAGGTATCTCATGTTATTCGGCTTATCTTTCTACTATTTCAAATATTTATGATCTTCAAACATTTCAAGAAGCTCAAACTCAAGAAATCTGGAGGAGAGCTATGAAAGATGAGGTGGACGAACTTGCAGAAAATCATACTTGGAGCATTGTCTCACTTCCTAAAGGAAAATAGTCATTTGGTTGTTGATGGGTGTATAGAACAAATTTAATTCTGATGGTTCTGTTGATCAGCATAAGGCATGCCCAGTGGCTCAAGGTTTCACTCAGGAATAATGAGTGGACTACAAGGAGACTTTTGCTCTAGTTGGAAAAATGACAACAGTACATATGCTATTATATGTAGCCATAAAAAATGGGTGGTCATTGTCTTAGATGGATGTTAAAAATGCTTTCTTGCATGGAGACCTTGAAGAGGAAGTATTTATAAGGCTTCCTCTTGGTCATTTGAAATATGGTAATCCAAATTTGTTGTGTAAACTTCATAAATCCATATATGGATTAAAGCAGAGCCCTCAAGCAAGGCATGCCAACTTGAGTTCAGCTCTTGAAGGTCTTGGGTTCTCAAAAAGTAATGCTAATTCTTCTCTTTATGTTCAACTTGGAGAGACTAACAAATTGATGGTTCTTATATATGTGGATGACCTTATTGTAACTGGAAGCAATGTAGATTCAATCAACAAGCTAAAGAAACATCTTCAGCAACTTTTTCCTGTCAAGGATCTTAGGGCTTGAGGTACTTTCTTGGAATTGAGATGGCAACTTCCAGCAAAGGTTTTGTTCTTAACTAGCAAAAATATGTGTTGGATTTGCTTGAGGAAGCAAGTATGACAAATTCAAAACCTGCTTATACTCCTTTAGACAACAAATGTAAGATTCACTCAAAAATGGAAGCACTTAGAAATCCTGCCTATTATCAGAAACTGGTGGGAAAACTCATTTATCTGACTATTACACAACCTGATATTTCATATGCTGCAAATCTTGTTAGTTAGCATATGCATGCTCCAACTGTTCATTATTTGAGTATGGTAAAACGTATTTTGCGTTACTTGAAAGGATCGATTGGTCGTGGAATTGTGATGACAAAAAATGGACACACCAACATCGACGGCTTTACTGATTCAAATTGGGCAGGAAATGCACTTGATATGAGATCGACTATGAGGTATTGTATGCTAGTTGGTGGAAATTTTGTTTCACAGAAGAGCAAAAAACAATAGGTGGTAGCGCGGTCTAGTGCAGAGGCTAAGTATAGAGTTATGACTATGACTGCTTGTGAATTTGTGTGGCTTAAGAGTCTTCTGTTATATTTGGGTAGTCCATGTGTTACTCCAATGACTTTATTTGTGATAATCAAGCAATAATGTATATTGTTGCAAATCCTGTGTTTCATGAAAGAGCAAATTATATCAAAGTTGATTGTCACTACATTCATCAACAAGTTCAGTCAAAACTCATTGAAACATGTTATGTGCGAAGTCATGATCAATTGGCAGATGTGTTCACTAAGGTTTTACCCTCTGCTCAGTTCCAAAGATTGTTAAGCAAGCTTGGATCCATTAATCTTCTAGATCCAGCTTGAAGGGGAGTGTTGACAGATCATTGATGAATTCTCTCTTAATAATCAGCAAGTATTTCCTTCTAGTGCAGATATGTTTGACAACTATATATTCAGAATATTTGCTAGGATTTCCACATGTAATGTATATATAGATGTTGTAAAATGTGCAGAAATCATAATAAAGAATATCATTCTTCAATAGCTTTCGTTTTCTTTACTGCCAAAGAGTGATCAAGAAAGTTCGAAGTTTGCTTGGAAAGAAATGAGCCTATTTAATGAACAAATCCAAAGGAGGAGGAAGAACCCCGCGGATACGAAAATTTTGAAAACATCTTAGGCCAAATCTTATGAGCAGCAGAACTGTAAATTAAGATGTGGTCTTATGTTTCAGTCTCTTAAATTTACAAATACAATTTGCATAGTTGAATTGATTAACCAACCATTAATTGGCGCGGATGATAGTTATATCAAGTCCATAATTAATGAAAGTTTCTCTTTTCTTTGTTTTTTTTTTATTTCAGAAGAAGTTGTATTATGTCTAATCATATTTAGGATGGTAATAGTACTTTACTCGATGATAACAACCTTACCTGTAATCAGTCAACATGGATATCACCTGTCTTAACTAAGTATGAATACGAGTATTATGAATATAACCTTACCCTATCCGTACTTGTACTTGCTGGGTAATACATTTATTCACACTCATTACTCGTACACATATCTGTATGTATATAATATAATATATAATATATATAATAGATGATTATACTACATTTTATATGATCATAATCACTATAATACATTCACACTAAAATATTATCACTAATTTAAAGTATTACAACTTTAAATTGATATCATCTCTAAATTATTATATTAATTATAATACTAAATAATAATTGTTATACATCCATATTCAGTGACATATTATCAGTTGAAACAAATTATTAATGAATTTTAGATTTTTGTATTATATTTTTTACTTTTTATTCATTGATATCTTATGCATTTTTCTAAATAATATTTTAAAGTTATTGACATGTTATTATTTTTTAAGTTATCTAGATATATTTATGTAACGAGTAAATGAGTATTCTGCGGGTAGAGTAGAGATAATTATTTTTGTTAATCATACGGGTACAAATAGAGTACGAGTATAAAATATGAATTACGGTTACAAGTAAACATATTGGTATATCCTTCTCATTACCATTCTTAGAGCAACTCCAACCAGGCTGCAAATTTGTTTATAATGCAAAACTGAAGCACAAACTGCCTCTCCAACCCGGCTGTATTTTTGGGGGGCGTTTTTGCATTTTGCTACAGTGCTGCGCCACATGCAAAACGCAAAAAAAAATATTTTTTTTTATTTTTTTATTTTGATCTTATTCTTATTTTTTCAAACCATATGATTATTTTTTAACAAATAATTAAGAAAAAATTAAGTTTGTGAAAAAATAATTGTAAAAAATGTGATTTAGAAATAATATTGAGAGAATATTCTTTTTTAGAGTTAGAAATAGAGTTATGAGTTGAAAATATTTTTACTGTAGATGCTGTATTTTTGTGAAAAATTGCTATAAAATAGAGTTTTTGGTTGGAAATGGTCTTAATCATAACAAAAAATAATAGGAAAAATTACACAATTACATTGAAATGAAATTTAGAAATTAATATTTAGATCCAGCGCAAACAGATTTTGAGGAATAGAAACACGCTATAAATATCTCTAAAAACTGTCAAATTTAAAGTCTTTAAATATATCCAAAAGTCTTCAGTAATTCTCAAAAGTCTTATTCTCCAAATGTCTCCAAAACAAAAGTCTTCATTTGATATTTTTCAAAAATAAGTTTAAACATCTCCAAAAGTCTCTATCTAGTATTTTTTAAAATAAGTTTAAAAATATTTTTATTTGTCAAAATTAAAATTTTATTTATTTTTTTATCGAAATCTGAATTTCATTTGAGACATTTGACATAATTAACTTAAAGGTGGTGTCACTCACAACAAGGATATGATTGTGCTTTGGGCTGGGCCACACTACCAGCCATACTGGATACCCTTCAGCCATTATGCCTTGTGAAGGCCAATTTCCTTTTTCTTCCTTTCCAGAGGTTAATGATTAATTATGTAATCAAATTCCTTTTAGCCGAAAATGACATTTTATGAACCAATTTTTTTGCCAAAATTACAATTTTAGAGTGTATTTGAATTAAAGAAAAGAAATCTTCAGAAAAAGAAAAAATTAAACTACTTAAAACAGAAATTAAACATGCTTACCATTAAAAAGAACATTCCTTTCAATTATAATCTTCTAGTTCCTATTTTTCTTACATTAGGAGTTGTGATTTGTATTTCTCAATTGATAAAAGTTATTTATCCGCTTTTTATAGTTTGTAATTGTTGCAGATAAGATCATTTGTAATCGGTAAATCACAATAAATTAAGTTAATTTTACTAGTGTAATTGATTTTATGCCAATTTTCGGGTGTATTTTGAACTTAATATTTAAATAGGAATTAAATTCATTTTAATTTTTTAAAAATTCATTTAATTCCGGAAAATTAACATTATGATTTTAAGACAAAAAAATTAAAAAATGAAGATGAATTTTGTTAAAAAAAAAACAGAAAACTAGAAGAAACAAAAGAGAAGGCCCAACTATTTTTTCCCACTCACACAGTCACACTTGCTATGCTCAAACTCCACATTCCCAAAACCCCCACCTCCTCCTCCTCCTCCACCAAGATGCTGGAGCGAGTCCTCTCCTCACGCCGCGCCACTCCTCATTCCGACGAAACGTCACCTACCTCCGCCGACGAGTCAAAAATCAAGAACCAAAACATCTACCTATTGGCCTCCAATTACCTCTCTCGCTTGCCCCATCTCCGTCCATCCCCTTGCCTCCTCCTCTTCCTCTTATTGGCCATTGCATTGCTTGAGGTTACTTCTCTTATCCTCCATTCTCGGAGTTGCGTTTGCGCCTCTCCCTTCGATCCCAGGTCTCGAGTCGGGTTTTTTGGCCTTGATGGGCTTGAATCTGACTTTGGAACCCTCGGCGTGCCCTGGTGTAAGTTTCTTTATACACAGTTGTGAATTTATTGTTTTGTGGTTATGGGTGTATTTTTTGATCTGGGGTCGGATCTGATCTGGGTTTTGGTTTGTTTTTGTGTCGGAAATGGAAATATGGAGTGTTTTTTTGTTGGTTGATGAGTAATTGTTGAAAGTTTCGGTATTTATTGGTAGGGGACTAGATATTGTTGTTGACTTAGTATGTGAGTGAGAAAGGAGTGAGCTTTGCGGTATGATTGAGCAATGTGAGCTTGGATTGGTAACTTGATGAAACTTACTTGGATGAGGTTTTTTGCGTCTGATGCTAAAAATGGTTGCTTTATTTTTCCTGAACTGAATTATGATATTTGACGTTTTGTTGGATTCTTACAATTGGTTTTGTATCATTGCCAAAGTCAGATCGAAACAAGGAAAAACTGTCCCATGGACATCCAAGGACTTAATTAAGGGATTAGAAGAGTTCGTGCCAATATATGAGACTCGACCGATCAAAAATAATATGTACGGAATGGGTTTTGATCACAGTTTTGGACTTTGGTTCATTGCCCGGTGGGGCTTTCAAGGGGCATTCCACTTGGGTTCTACGGCAGGCAATGCCAGATACGCGCATTATTTCACTTACACCAAGACATCCTGAAAAGTATTTGGAAAAGGGGCCTGCTTATGTTGATGGGAACTGCACTTACTTTGCAGGGAAAGAATTTGTGGATTTTGGAAGTGTTGATTGGAAGACTGATGAAGAAAGACGGGATTAATGATCTGAATCGAGTCCTTATCTTTTTCGATGACCACCAAAATGAACTAAAAAGGTGCCTTCATATCTGACTTGCAATCTTTATCTTGCATGGCATGGATTATGGGATAATAAACTTGTTCTTTGCTTATCTTTCGTGGCTACTGTTGTCATGAACAGAGTAAAACAAGCCCTAAATGCTGGCTTTCGTAATCTTATTTTTCAGGATAATTATGACACTGGAACTGGAGATCATTACTCCTTGAGGCAGTTATGTTATCAGTTTTATATAAGAGGTGCGTTTATGATACTCTTTTCTTGATTACATATTCATTTATCGAATCATGTTTGTCCATTGCCTTGGATCTTGAGAAAACATTATCTCAGAACCTCAGAGTGGTTCAATTCTTTTATACTGTCACAATCAAAATGTCACCTGGCATTGACAACCTTTTGAACTGGGGTACATGTCATGTTTGAAGAAAACTCATCCTTGAGATTTGAGTTTGAACTTTGAAGAACCACCTGCCCTTTTCTTCGTTATTACTTACATGTGATCGAGGAATCAAATATATGTATTCCAATGGTTATCCCATGATATATAATTCTTTTAATGTTCTTCTTCTTCTTGGTCATGTTTTGTACGCAGGAGGTGGGCATAGCTGCTTTAGAGATAGTGATGAAGCAAGAATTAGGTCAAAACGAAAGAAATTCTGGGAGAAGGCTGTTGATATTGATGAACTATGCGGACCAAATGAGGTGCGGTGGGGTGTTAGAGGCTGGATGCGGGATGACTTTAATCATAGCAACAAGCCAATCTCCTATGCAGAGCACTTTCAGAATAGCCGGTTCATTGAATCGATTCTTGATGTTTACTGGGAGCTCCCTCCAACTGCTGGTCCGT
>CAODLS010616588.1:0-22953 GCA_948243855.1 Flueggea neowawraea
GGATGAATCAATACAAGCCATGTTTGATGAATTCAACGATATCATTAGTAGCTTTAAAGCTCTAGGGAAGACTTACACACATTCCAAGCTAGTACGGAAGATTCTTCGTTCTTTGTCATGGCCACAATCAAGAATGCTATTCAAGAAGCAAATGAACTTTTAACACTATCATCGGGGGATCTCACCGGATCTTTTGCTTACTCATGAGATGAGCTTGAAAGAAGAAGAAGAGGAAATCGAAGAGAAGAAGAACAAGGAGAAGAGTATAGCACTTAAAGCTTCAACTTCAAAGGACAAAATTTCTAGTGATAGTGAGGATTAAAAGGAAGATGAAGAATTTTCTCTTCTCACTAGAAAATTCAAGACATTTATCAGGAAGATGAAATTCTCCAAAAAACCATACAAGAAAGAAGGTTCAAAAGACTTCTCCAAAAACAAGGAGAATGAAATTATTTTCTATGAACGCAAAAAGCCCAGTCAGATCAAATATGAATGTCCTCTTCTAAAGAAAGCCAACAAAAGATTTAAGAAGAAAACTAAAACAATGGTGGCTACTTTGAGCGATAGCGACGATAGTTCGGATGATGAGGACAATGAAGAAGTTGCCAACCTATGTCTCATGGAAATTGGAGACAATGAAGATGAAGAAGAGAATGAGGTAAGTGATTCATATGCTCATGAAGAATTATATGAAGCATTTGAATCATTGCATAATGAATTTAGGAAGCTTGGCTTTAAGAATGTTGCATTAAAGAGAATTGTGTGTGAGCTTGATAAGAAAATTGATATATTGCAAAATGAGAATGAATGTTTGGAAAAGGAGAATGATAGGTTGAAAAATGAGCTTACTAAATGTGTGGCTAATAAGGATGATTACTTAGTAAATGAGAACATTGCATTGAAAAAGAAAGTTGATTGGCTTACTAATTTGTCTCACAAACTGACTCAAGGGAAATAATATCTTGACAAGCTACTCGGTAGTCAAAGGTTGTCTTTGTCGGTTTGGGATATGATTGTATGAGTGACAATAAATCATATCATAATAGGTTTGTTGGACCACATACATCAGTTCCATTTTCTACTTGAAACTATTGTGGAAAGATGGAACATATTGCATATTCTTGCAATGTTAGGAACATTGCAATATTAGGAACAAAGCTTATATTGGTGTAAAAAAGGTGTGGGTTCCTAAAAGAACCATCCTTCGTAACATGATTAGGACTAGCTCTTATGGACCCAAAAGACAATGGGTACCAAAAACAAGAAATTAAATTTTATTTTTGTAGGTATGCATATAGGCCAATTTGAAAATAAACACTTGGTATCTTTATGGTGGTTGCTCCAAGCATATGATCGGAGACAAAAATCAATTTTCCAAACTTAAGCTCAAAAGTGGTAGATATGTAATAGTTGGAGACAACTCAAAGGGAAAAAATCACAGGGAAAGGTGAAGTGGGTAAGGAACCTTCACCAATTATTAAAAATGTTTGCCTTGTTAATAGATTAAAGCATAATTTACTTAGTATTAATCAATTGTGTGATATGGATAACCGTGTTGTTTTTAAGTCATGACATTGCATTATTGAAAGCATCAAAGATAGAAAAAATTTGTTCATTGGTCATAGGCATGAAAATGTTTATGTTGTGGATTTGAATGACTCAAAATCTTTCTATAAGAAATGCTTTTCTGCTTTCAATGAAGATGCATGGATTTGGCATAAGAGGTTAGGACATGCAAGCATGGATTTGATTTCAAAACTATCTAGAAAAGATTAGGTTGTTGGTTTACCAAATTGAAATTTGAAAACAATGTTATATGTGATGCATGTGTTAAAGGAAAACAAATTAGAACGTCTTTCAAAAGCAAATGCATGATTTCTAGATCTAGACCACTTGAGCTAATGCATATGGACTTAGTCCTACTTCTACCATAAGTCTAGGTGGAAAACAATATGCATATGCCATTGTTGATGATTTCTCACATTTTACATGGGTTTTTTTTTCTTTGCACATAAAAATGAAGTAATTCATGCATTCATCAAATTTAGTAGAAAGGTCCAAAATGAGAAAGGATACACTATTGTATCTATTAGAAGTGGTTGAGGAAGGAAATTCAATTGCAAGCCATTTGAAAACTTTTGTAATGAACAAAGTATCGAACATAACTTTTTGGCACCTAGAACCCCTCAACAAAACGGTATTGTTGAGAGTAAAAATAGAACATTACAAGAAATAGGTAGGACCATGTTAAGTGATAATGATCTTCCTAAATACTTTTGGGCCGAAGCGGTCAATATCACTTGCGACATATTGAATATGGCATTAATTCTATCCAAACTCAAGAAAACTGCTTATGAGCTTTGGAAAAAAGAAAGGCCAACATTTCATATTTTCATGTATTTGGGTGCAAATGTTTTGTTCTTAATAATGAAAAAGAAAATCTTGGTAAATTTGACGCAAAGTCGGATGAAGTTATTTTCCTTGGTTATTCATTGATTAGTAAAGTTTATAGAGTTTTAAATAAAATAACTCTTAAAGTTGAAGAGTCTATATATGTTGTTTTCTATGAATCTAACCATTCTTGTCAAGAAATTGTGATGATGATGATGTTGAACCAATGGAGGTTAACATTTGGATACTCTTGTGTTTTAATGATGAACAAAACTTGGTAAGAAGATATGATTAAACGAATGCAAAAATTCAAGGTGATTGGGTTAAAGACAAGTGTTACTCGAGTGGGAAACATAGTTATTCGAGTAAGTTTGAGTTCCAGAAAGCCATTGATTGTTGAAGTCACTCGAGTAAGATGAAAGTTACTCGAGTGAGCGAATCCTGAAAATGTGAGTTACTCGAGTGAGAAAAAAAGTCCCTCGAGTGAGTGTTGAAACCAGAAAGTTACGTTGATTTGGAAGTTACTCGAGTGAGGAATTGTTAATCAAGTAAGCGAACATTATGATAAACGAGATCTGAGGCAATCAAGTCAAATATGGAAGGAAGTTAGCGTGCAACGGTCAAAATTATTCAATTACTCGAGTAGAGAAAAGGCTCACTCGAGTAAGTCAAGGCAAAAGAGCAACAATGGAAGACAACATTGGAGTTACTTGAGGGGGCCTTATTGTCACTCGAGTGGGCACTGAAAAGGAAAGAAAATTAGTTTAATTTCACACTCCAACCGTCATCTATTGATCCACAACGGCTATAAATCTTTGAGGAAGTATAAATACATTCCAGAACGTGGCAGAAAACAAGAGACACTACTTCCAAACATATTTTCTATCGCTTTCATAGCATCAAGTTGTCTATTGTGATACAAGTGTATTTGTGCCTATTTGTAATTCTTTATACTTATGTCAATTGCTCTAAATCAGGTTGGTGAGTGAATTACTTGTTGTAAACAGAGAGTTTGTAAGGTTGGGATTAAGAGTAGATCTTAGGCTTGGTTTATTCTTGAGCCAAAATCAAGTATTGTAAGAGTTCTCACTTAGCTTAAAAATGAAGGTGGCTTTGGAGGTGTTAAGTCAGGAATCAACCTCTTTGCAGTTGGCCTTGTTGGATTAAGCCGCAATCAATCATCCAAATAGTAAAAAGCCTAAGTGAGACTTAGATAGTGGACGTAGGCAAGGTTGACCAAACTAGTCTAAATCATTTTGTTCATTTTTACTCTTCTCAATTATCATAAAATCACCAAGACAAGACTGAAATCCTCTTTCAGATGATGATATAGATATTATCAGCAAGATGAATGAGCTTGACATAGATGACAATGTGGACAATAGTCAAGAAAGCAAGGATGCTAAGGAAGAAAAATGTCATGGTCATCAAGATGCTCAACAACAACATGAAGACCTTCCTAAAGAATGTATATTTGTTAAACATCACCCAAAAGAGAAAATCATTAGTGATGTATCCAAAAGGGCAACAACTAGATGCTCTACATATCTTCATTTGGCAATGTTGCCTTTGTTTCTCAAATAAAGCCTAAAAATGTTGATGATACTTTGAATGATGAACATTGGTGTGTTTCCATGCAAGAAGAGCTCAATCAATTTAAGAGAAATAGTGTATGAGAACTAGTTGCTAGGCCTAAGGATAAGACCATTATTGTCACTAAATGGGTGTTTAGGATTAAAATGGGTGAAAATGGTAAAATTGTTAGAATTAAGGCAAGACTTGTTGATCAAGGTTATAACCAAGAAGAAGGCATAGATTTTGATGAAACATTTTCTCTTGTTGCTAGATTAGAAGATGTTCACATTTTGTGTGCATTTGCATGTTTTAAAGGTTTTAAATTTTATCAAATGGATGTGAAAAATGTGTTTTTAAATGGATATTTGAAATAATAATTTATGTAGAACAACCTCCTGGTTTTATTGATTATAAATTTTCAAATCATGTATTTAAACTTACTAAAGCCTTGTATGGTTTGAAACAAACTCCAAGAACTTGGTATGAAAGACTTAGTAATTTTCTTCTTAAAAAAGATTTTAGAAGAGGGATTGACACAAGACTTTTCATTAAAAACAAGAACGATGATATGTTGGTTGTTCAGATCTATGTTGATGATATTATATTTGGTGTTACTAATGAGTGCTTGTGTGAAGAGTTTTGCAAAGATATGAACAAGGAATTTGAGATGAGCATGATCGGATAGTTGAATTACTTTCTTGGATTGCAAATCAAGCAATTGAAATACTGCTTCTTCATCAACCAATCAAAGCACATTGGAGACTTATTGAAGAAATTTGGTATTGAGAATGATAGACCTTGTAGCAAACAAATGAGCACAACCACAAAACTCATTAAGGATGAAATAGGAAAACCAATGGATGTAAAGTTCTATCAAGGTATGACCGGTTCTCTTCTTTATCTTATGGATAATAGGCCAAATTTAATGCATAGTGTGTGTTTATGTGATAGATTTCAAGCATGCCTTAAAAAATCTCATTTGATTGTTGTTAAACGTATTTTCATTATCTTATCGATACTTGTTATATTGGTTTATGGCATCCAAAGTGTGATAATTTTGATGTTGTTGGCTATTCGGATGCAGATTATGGTGGTAATCAATTAGATAGAAAGAACACATCCGGTACATGTCAATTTCTAGGTTATGCATTAGTACCGTGGTTTTTTAAAAAGGAAAATTGTGTTTCGCTATCTATTGCCGAATCCGAATATGTGATAGAGGGTAGTTAATTCTTGTGCACAAATTCTTTGGATAAAACATCAATTAGAAGACTTTGACATCATGATTTCAAAAATTCCTAGTAAATATGATAACACTAGTGCTATCAATATTTTGAAAAATCCCATTGAACATTCTAGGACCAAGCATATAGACATTAAACATCATTTTATTCGTCATCATGTTTTGAAAGGTGATATTATGGTAGAGTTTGTTAGAATAGAAAACCAATTAGCGGACATTTTTACTAAACCTTTGGATGGTCAAAAATTTTCCTCTATTCGTAGAAGACTTGGTATGATTGAATTATGTGTTTAATTTATTTGCTTTCATTTACATCAAAATTATCCACAAATGTCTATGACTATATCTATCAATGTGGTGGTATAGTATTGGTAGTGGATATTTAATGAAAATTGAGGTTATGGGCTATGATAATGGTTTACCCGAGTAAGAACATGTGTTCCACGAGTAATGGGCATGAACTAGGCTATCTGGGCAATTCTGGAGAAAAGTAACTCGAGTAAAGTTTACGAGTTACTCGAGTTGTACACTGTTGAGTTAACTCGAGTAAGCAATATTATAACTCGAGTTATTGGTGGTTACATCGTGTTAAAAACATTACAATCAGAACAAACTCACATGACCCACACTCTTTCTTTTCAAACCCGACAAACTCTCCTCTCCCTCTCTTTCTAACTCGAGTTTAACCCAACCAAAATCCACCTAAACCCACCACTACCCACTCAAAATCGACCTCCAATAACTTGTTTCCACTTTGTGAATCCATCTAAAATGTACCAAATCACTCCAAATCAGTGTATACGCCCAAAAACAAACCCTAACGTTCACATTTCTAAACAATGGCTCCAGGGAAGAAAGCATTAGCTCAAAGGCACTTGGAAGATCCGCAAGGTGATTCTTTTGATTCCTCTACACCCTCTCCTCCTCTTTTGCCAAGAAAATCATCTGCAATGAGACCTAGAGCACGGGAACAATGACTGGTTCATCCTATTTTGCAACTTCAACTGGAATTGCCTTTGGATTCTCATTTTATCTCTCCCATTGCGCAAGAGGTGTACCACAAGATAATTTCTAAAGAAAAACTTTTTCCCATAATGATTTTTGATTATGTTGCATTGAGAACTGCTGGATATGACTTGGAGGAAGTTTTTAGGCCTCTATGAATCAGTGATTTTCTAGGATATAAGAGTGTTAGTTATGAAGATTTGGTAAAGGAGTTTAATGCCAACATGAATGAGGTTAAACGATCAAGTGAACAAGGTACATTTCTTTGCACTTGTGTTTGTGGTTGGGGGTTCATCATTTTAGAAAGTCATTTGTGTGAGTTGTTTAATATTCTAAAAGGTGGAATTGTGCCTACGAGGTTGTCCCTTGTTGAAGAAAATATGGAAGAAAGTGATGAGGAAGTGGATGGCCCAACTGTCCTTAGTGAGGAATTTTGGCTACAGAAAGTATATGAGTATTTAAAATATATTTCTATAGTTGAAGTTGGTCCCGATATTGCTCTTGAACCTACTGATTTGCTAGGAGATTTGTGTGTGATTCACTATGCGGTAAATTGAAGTGTCACGCCATAGAAGGACACTCAAAATTATGTGACGGGTTGGACACCTAAATTTTGTGGCATGTGATTAAACATAATCACATCAATTTTCCAACTCTCGTTATCAAAAGAATGAGGTACAAGTGGAAACAATTATTCAAGAAGTCATATGAAAAAAGCAAAAGAAAAGATGAACTTCCATATGCCACAATCATTACCAAGATCCTTCAAGAGCAAGGTATTGATCTTTCTCGGTATGAATCTTAAGAAGTGCCCTACTCTTGGATTTTCAACAAGACAAATTTGGAAAACACAAAAATCATAAAGACAGAGAATCGAGGATGGATTTATGGAGCACATGTGTGATTGGAAACGAATGTGTTGGCTAACCCAAGAGATTGACATCGTGTACCTGCTCCCATTGATCACACTCTTAATGGTATTTATGGCGGAAGAAAGGGTGCAAGTGATGCTAGCTCATTCCGAATCAATGTAAGTGTTGAAGAATTTTGAGCACTTCAAGCTAAGGTTAACAAAGTTGATAGCGAGATGGATAAGATTTGGGGTTTTGTTAGTGATATTCGAACATGGATGAAAGAAGCTCGTTGCACAAACAATGACATCATTCCATCTACCTCTACATCGCACTACCACCAGCTCCATAATTTAGCTTGGGCATTAGGATCGACATTCCACGCATATTCATGCATTTTTATCTTTTGGCATGCTATTTGAACTTTTAGATGTTGTTTATCTTGGCTAGTTTGTTTGCCTATTAACTCTTATTATATTTGGGTATTTTGTAAGCCTATTTGGATGTTGAAAGCTTATGATGAATGAATGTTTTTAGTTATTAATTTGTGTTTAATGCCTTAGTGTTTTATTCCCTTTTATGTTGATGACAAAAAGGAGAAGTAAAATATGTGAGTTTGAGTTTGATAACTTTTGGTTTGATGATTTTTGTCTTCAATGTTTAATGAACTTAGCTATTTTGATTAATATGTTTAATTGATTTTGATAAGTGAACATCGTGTTCAATTGAGTTGAAAATAATTTTATACACTTGAGTAAATGTCTTATTAAGGGGGGGTTTGAATTTGTGTTATTTTGAGTATGCACTAACAATTGTGACAAGGGTAAAATATTGATCAAAATTTTCAAATATTGTTGTCTATGATAGATGCACATATTAAAGGAGAGTATCAAACTCTTCCATATTTTGTCATCATAAAAAATGGGGAGATTATTGAACCAATGATGGTTAACATATGGATCCCTTTATGTTTTGATGATGAACAATATTGGGTTTGATACTTGAACATTAAAACATGTTCATTCAAACCTAACTTGAGTAACTGTAAAGCCTAACTCGAGTAGACATGTTGTCCAAAAGAGCCCAAGTGTTAAAGAAATTCATACATCATATATAAAATTCAACTCGAGTTCCACAAGCTCCAACTCGAGTTGTTCGGGGGCTATATAGCTCGAGCAACACCTTACATAACTTGAGTAAGAAGTGTATCCAGTGGCTACAGTTTAAAACTCCAACTCGAGTTAAGACATTCCTAACTCGAGTAGATCAGATGTCATTCAACTCGAGTTATATATTTAGAAGTATCAGAGATGGAAATGCAACTTGAGTATCATCATCATCACTAGAGTAATTCAATCAAATAGGAATCATGGATAGATGATCTAACTCAAGTAACAAGTTCGGTTACTCGAGTAATCACTTAAAGACAAAAATATTGTACCTAGGACTGACAAAATCAGAGTTTAAACGTCGACAGTTGGGGGTCCCAACGGTCACATTCATGGATAACTCGAGTTACAGAATGTATAACTAAAGCTAGAGGTTCCAAAAGTTGTGTTCTTCAACTGGATAACTTGAGTAAGACAACATATAACTCAAGTTATAAGATGTGTCAGAGCATTAAATGTAATGCTACTCTATCTCACAATGGCTATAATAAATCCCCCAATGAATAGTACGACTTGGAAAGCTATAAATACCTCCAAGGCACTTCAGAAACATTGGTACAACAACTTGCTATCATCTTTCAACAACATCAAACTCTCATTTGTTCATATTTACTCATTATTAATACACCTCTCAGGACAATTCTAAACTTGCAAATTTATTATTTCTTGAGAATGATAGATTTCATTTTCATTCTTCATTGTGAAAGAAAATCATTGTAACTAAGAGAGAATATTTTACTTATTCGTCTTGAAAACAAGGGTTGTAGTGTGAGGGGTTTAATCTTGCACATCTGAAGTAACAACTTGTAGAGGTTGCCTTCACCCATTGAAGGAGGAAATTCATAGTCGATTCAAATTCTCAAGGGAAAGCTTGAGGACGTAAGCTAAGGCCTATGAGGGCTGAACCACTATAAATCTTGACTTTGATTTCTCTATTCCTTCTCTCTTTATATTTATTATTTAAGTGAATTGGATTATTGTTCTTGCTTTGTTTTTAACTTGTCTTGATTATTTTGAATATTGAAAAACATTTTAAACTAGTTTCAAAAAGTTAGAAATTCAATTCACCGCCCTCTGTCTATTGGATTACCATTTCAGACCTAAGACATGTTTACAGTTATGCTAACTTTCAACTAGCCCTCCTCTCCAATTTGTTTTATTTAGATAGTGTCAATGAAATTACTATCCAATTTTTTTTTTATTTAGAAGTTGTCAATTTCATTTGTCATATCAAACTACTTGGGATCAAGAAAAACATTAAGCTTAGAAGGTTGACATTTTTCCATGTCTTATACTTAATCTAGATATCGTGAGATAAAATAACTAAATATCAAACAATGGTAAGACTCTATCAAAATTCTTACTTGAGTGTTGCAGTGCTCTTAGGGGACGTGCCTCTGACCTCTAACACTCTTTCGTTTTGTATAATAAAGAGACATTGAAATTAGTAACCATTTAATATCCATTACATCATTTTCAAGACCCGTTTAAGGGGGCAACTTGTAGACTCAACACCTATTCAAGACAACGACTTAAAAATTCAAGTCATATATTTGAATTTTCAATTTGTATTTTCGATCGGTTTTCATTCTTTGAGTCAGGTGCAATCAAGAATCATGTCACCATCAGAATTTTTAAGGAAAAGGACATGTTTAATCACATCAGAAGCATCAAAGAAAGAAGTGTTCCTCTTCCATGCAACCATTTTCTTTAATTTTTTTTATATTTTAAGGTGTCGTTGGACGTCTTGACACAATAATAATTATTTTTTCTACAAATCCGATTCCTTAAGGTGTTGTTCATCCAACATACAAAAAAATGATCTAGGAGAAATAGAATACATATAAAAAAAATCCTAGTTTCTGCAATAAAAACCTAGAATAAACTTGTAAAAATCCTAAGAAAGGAGGTTTATGGGCTAGTGATATAACATAAGCTATAAAATAAAGAGATAAACAGCTGAGTCAGTTGATTCGCGCACGAATGTTAGAAACAATTCTTCTACATCTTGTTGATTTTGCGAATACCTAGGAAAGAGGCAACCAAAACTTAAGAGTTTGGGAAAAGTCTCAGAAATATTACTGAATATCAAAACTGAGTAGTAAGTCGGCGCAATGCTTTCTAATCCGCATCATTCCCCCTCAGGATAGAGAAAATTTGCCCTCGAATTTGCAGCAGGTTCATCATCAAAAGAATCACCAGTGTAAGGAATCAAGTGCTTCACATTGAAGATGTCTGTAGTGCGAATATGGCTAGACAGTTTCAACATATAATCATTTGATTATTTGGTGGGCTTGGATGCGGTGAAACGTGACAGAACTTGCAGATGCCATAACTTTTGATCCGGGAAGAGTTACAAGATGCACAAAATATCAAATTGAAGCTCGTTTCGAGTTCTACAGGCTGTTGCATGGTTTAACTTGTAACCCCTAGTTTTCAGGCCCAAAAAATAACGTTTAAACTGTTTTCAGGGTCCCAAAACATTTTATTAAGGGTATTTTTGTCTTTTTCATGTTTGGCTGTAATTTTCTCTTAAAAACCCTATTGTGCCAATATGCTACTCAGATTTAATCATTTAGTAATATTTATGAGACTTTTTTCAAACTCTTGAGTTTTGATTGCTCATTTCCTAGGTATTCACAGAATCAACAGGTTGTAGAAGAGTTGCTTTCGACATTCGTGGGCGAATCAACAGACTTAGTTGTTTATCTCTTTATTTTATACCTTCCGCTACGTTAGCCAGCGACAAAGTCATGTATTATATTTTGAACAAAGTCTCAATAGTCGCGTCTTGATCGGAGTCGTATTAGATATGTAACTGAGAACCAATACTTATTAAAAAAAATTGAGAACCGATATCTCAATTATCAAAAGCCTCTAGTCAAGTTTGTCCATGTTTTTGTCAAGTGATGACATCTTGTTACGATTCTTGATTATAATGAATGAGTACAAGCAATTTATTGCAGCGCTGACTTTTCGCTTGTGAACATTTATTGATTCTATATAATAATTAGATATGATATGGAATTTAAAAACACTCGTTAAGTTGCATCCTTAATCAGGTCATAAAAGAGTAAACACCATCAAAAGCATTACATAGAACGAGACAACAAAGAAATTCATCAATAAATGACAAAGGAAATAAAAATTTTAATGTTGCAAAAGCAAATAAGATTTCCTGATCAATTATAATACATGTATCTTACAAAATATACTTGAAAAGTTGCATAAAGTATTGTTTTATTACCATTGACTGTCCGGTAGGCACCAATTTTATTATTCAATAATCCATGCAATCTGCTATCATATACAGCAAATCAACGTATTGTGAAAGAAAATGCACTTTGCACTACTACGCAATATTGCATGAGTGTGTAAACATTGCAATGCAGAGAAATTCTAGTAATGTTTGTGGCCAGCTCCAGGACTAGGAGTTGATTGCAAAATCCTATCAATTCTAGCAAGGTGAGTGGCGATAAATTTCTCGTAGTTGCTCATTCCATTTTCATGGCCAGCATCTCCGGAATAAGATGGTGGTGAATTGAGGTGGTTTGTCAGCAACTTCCTTGCTTCAAAAGATGGGACATTGCTTATCAACACAAGAACGAAGATAACTGTGATTGCACTTGCTCGAGCCATCTCTCCCTCTCTCTTTTTTTTTTTTCTTTGGGGAACTGTAAACAGGTAACTACTACTAGATTTAGGCTATGTATAGAGGAGAAAGAGTGAAGTTATGGAGTGCTGAGAAATGTTGGAAGCTATTTATAGAGATGAACTGGGAAGAGAAACGTGACGATCAAGTTAATTCTACCAGGTAGAACTGGTATGTTTTGATGTTGACAGAGGAATGATATTGACACTCGCAAGTTTGCATTTGGTCAACAGTGTACATGCGTACGCATGAATTGTGGGAAGAGTTCTCAAGTTTGAGCTCCACTGAACATACGTGCGGGATGGAGTAGCTTTGGCTATCAGTAAGTCTCAGCGTGTTAAAGCATATGAGAATTCTTATGGATTGCAAAAAATAAAAACTTTCTACATGCTTGGCAGGCTGGTCAGCGAAATTGGGTTAGGCACGGAAGATTTAGTCGCCTAATGTAGTCGGATTTTGGATTTTATATGCACTTTGTCTCTCCAAACACCTGGGATCAACGCACAATTATGGTATTTACTTGTAGGTCACTTAGCTTGTGAGTTAAGAGTTCCAAAACCTGAGTGAGTTGGGCCATATTTCTTCATTCTCTCTTTGATTGCGGTAGTGTTCCAGATGTTATTAGAGCCAGATTCTTTATCAGGTCAACCGTAGTAGTGGATAAAAGACAGAAGGTTTTGACGATGAACAGTGTTGAGCAGTGGTGAAACAGTGCTGGTCTTGCATGTGGCATTAAAATGTAAGAACTAAGCTACTGTACAGGATCTTGAGATGCAATGAATCCACCATTTCCGTAAGATCATAAAGTTCTTGATGACGACCCATTAGCTTACTTTGATGATGAAATTATTGGAGAATTAGTCTTGTGGCATTAGTTTCGTCGAATTGAAATATTATTTGACGGAACAATTTTTTTCGGGAAAATGATGTATAAATGTGTTGTATATTAGTGATTGTTCCTTTTGTGTGTGGTGGTTTATTGCTATATGTGAATGATAAAGTGACTAAGCCAACAACTGCAGAGAAGTTCAAGTATGACTTGGACTTGGTAAATGTTCAAGAGTTTGAACTTGATGTCGTTCGGGGAGTGGCAGAGGAGTTATTCCACATTCTAAATTGAGAGAAGAAAGAAAACTCAATTCAAGGTGGGGAATTATTGAGTTGAATTGATTTTCCTTGTGATATGTTGAAACTATCATAGTCAAACATGGGCTAAAGCAAAATGGGCCTTGTCTTGTTGTTTTAAATGGGTTTTAGGGTTATGGTTGGTCTATAAAGTGTTTGATCAAGAGTGATCAACATTAAGATCCTTTTATATTTTTATGATAGACAAAATTGAGTTGAATTCTTGAGCATTTAAACATGATCGTTATTAGTTCACTCGAGTAAGGAAGAGTTCCAAAGGTTGCGGTTTTAACTATCTCACTCGAGTAAACAAGAAATGTCACTCTAGTGATCTAAAGGATAGCTCACTCGAGTAAGCAAATATGGTCACTCGAGTAATCCATATGCTACTTCACTCGAGTAATGAAAAGTCTTCACCCGAGTAACATTTTGGTCCAGAATGTTCTAACGGCTATAAATGCACTCTAACATCTATTTTATCTTCACCAATGGTTATATTGCTTGCAGAGACTATAAATATATCAAGAGAAGGTAGCAATATGGTGGAATAACATATGCAAACATTGTGGTAACACTCTTATCAATTTCTACAAACAAAAACATTGAAGATCAAGCTAGAGATCAAATCACAAGTATCAAGCTCATACACCAAACTCTAGAATAATGCTTTAATCTTTGTAATTCCTTTGTAAACTTTGGGTGTGGGGAAAGTTTGTTGTGAACCTAAGAAAACAATATTATGAGGGATTTAAAGGCGTGAGATGGGAATCAACCTTGTGTAGGACTTAGAGGTGTTGAGCTGCAATCAACCTCATTGTAATTGGTTTTGTTGGATTGAGTCGTAATCAATCACCATTATAATAGAAATCCTAAGTGTTGAGACTTAGGTAGTGGACGTAGGCAAAGTTGGTCGAACTACTCTAAATTCTTGGTGTTGTTTTCTCTTTTACTTCAAATCGTTTCTGCTCTCTAAACTTAACTAAAGCATAGACCGAAAGTTCTCCAATAAGTGGTATCAGATTTGTCTCTGTTCAAAAATGCTTAAAATTCTTGGAGCAAAGATCCACATCGAAGAAATGGATTTTGGTCCTCATAGTCCAAGTATTTCTGGTGCTTCTCTTTATATTCCTCCTTTATTTGATGGCTCTAATTTTAATTCATTGGAGAAGAAAATGTCTATTTTAATTCAATCATATGATACAGAGCTTTCTAAGGTGATTGTTCTTGCTCCTAAAATTCCCAAGAATAACAACGGCACACCAAAGGGGTATAGAGACTTCAATGATGAAGATTGGAAGTCTCGTAGTCGAAACTCAACGGCTACTCAACTATTGTATTGTGCTTTGAGTCAAGAAGAGTACAATCGAATTTCTTTTTGTGAGCATGCCAAGGAGATATGGGAAATGCTTGAGGTTTCTCATGAAGGCACAACTCAAGTCAAATAATCTAAGCTCAATATGTTTCTATATGACTATGAGTTGTTCACCATGAGAGATAGAGAAAGCAATAAAAAACTTGCTACACTTGTTTACGAAGTCACAAATGGTCTTGCTTCACTTGGAAGACCAATCTCTAGTAGTGAGAAGGTGAAGAAGATATTGAGATCTTTGCCTCAAGAATAGAATGCAACGATCACGACAATTATGGAGTCTGAAGACTTGAACTCATTGGAATGTAGTTCTTTAGTTGGGTCACTCATAAATTATGAGATTTGCTAAGGTCAAGAATTGGAAGACCCAAGTATGGCAAGGCATTAAAAGCTTCCACTCATATTCAAAAAGAGGAGAGTGAAGGAGAATTAAGCTTGGATGACAAGGAAGATGAAGAGCTGAAATACTACTCCAAAAGGATAATAACTTAGGAAAAGTAATGAGAAACAAAAAGAAGCAACAAGAAGGGATGAGAGATTCAAGGAGAAAAAGAAGAAAAATAAAAGAAGAGATTATAGTTCTTCTTCAAGCTATGATGGTGATCCATTGGCTAATGTATGTCTTTCGGCATACTAGATACTCATAAAATCTCACTCTTTTGTTTTTCATGCATTTTATTTCTTGTTTAATTGTTCTCATTTTCATGAATATTGAATATGTTGTTGCTTAAATGTGTGCATTGGTTTGAAATAAATAGGGGGATAAAAGATATTTTTCTTATATGTCCAAATTATTTTTGAAGGGGGAGTGAATTTCTTATAATTATTGCTTAATATTTTCAATAATAACAAAAATTGGGAAAGTGTTGATTATGTTTAATTCAAAGGGCTACAAAATTTGAATTTTTTTGGCATTCTCATTATCATACACTCTTGCATGATGCTGACCAAATGACAAAGATGAAATCCTTGATCAAATGTTGTTGCCTCTGATGTAGTGCTTAAATTCATAAAACTTTTGACATCATCAAAAAGAGAGAGATTGTTGGATCAAGGGTGATCAACATTAAGATCCTTTTATGTTTTGATGATAGACAAAATTGAGTTGAATTCTTGAGCATTAAAACATGATCGTTATTGGCTCACTCGAGTAATTAAATGTGTCACTCGAATAAGGAAGAGTTCCAGGGGCTGTGGTTTTAACTGTCACTCTAGTGTTCTAAAGGATGGCTCATTCAAGTAAGCAAATATGTTTACTCGAGTAATCCATGTGCTACTTCACTTAAGTAATGAAAAGTCTTCATTTGAGTAACTTTTGGGTCCAGAACGCTGCAACATTTATAAATGCACTCCAATGGCTATTTTATCTCTACCAACAGTTATATTGCTGGGAGAGGCTATAAATACATCAAAAGAAGACAAAAATATGGTGGAACAACATATGCAAACTATCACTACCCGGAATAAGCACGCAGCTGTCCTTAAGCAACATCTAATAACCAATGAGCTAGCAACCACTAAGCCCAAAAGTAGAAGCTTGGGTTACTTAAGTAGCCATGTCCTTACACCTATAAACCTTTCCATCCATATACACATATTTGATGTAGAAACACAAAGCTAATACAGTGCAGGTAGCTTCACTTGCTACCTCTAGCTGTCTGTTTGGTTAGGATGTTATAATTCCAACCCCTATAGGTTTGTAACGTCCTCGTTGCTAGGACTTCTAAACATGATGCCCAAAATCTATCCCTTGTTTTATCGATGTGGGATTCGCCTATACTTAACCTACTAATGTGTGATTCACCTGTACTCAAGGTCTTCCTCTCATGTCCTGACGTTTGCCCCATCATTGCCATCAGTTGAGATTTGCCCTACCACCGTTCAAGCTTGCATGTAGAATGGCTCTAATAACATAATTGGCACAACCCTGCATAAGCACACAACTGTTCTTATGCAACATCTGATAACCAATGGGCTTCCAACCACTAAGCCCAAAAATTCAGACTTGAGCTACTTAAGTAGTCATGTCCTTATACTTATAAACTTTTCTATCCATATACACATATTTGATTTGGGAACACTAATATGCTACATAACAAGTAACTTCAGTTGCTTGCTTTTGTTGTGATGTTACACAAACATTGTGCTAACACTCCTATCAATTTCTACCAACAAAACACCAAAGATCAAGCTAGAGATAAAATCACAAGCATCAAACTCATATACCAAACTCTAGCATAATGCTTCAATCTTTGTAATTCTTTTGTAAACATTTTAGGTGTGGGAAAGGTTTTTTGTGAACCTAAGAAAACAACATTATGAGAGCTTTAGAGGTGTGAGCTGGGAATCAACCTTGTGTAGGATTTATAGGTGTTGAGCCGCAATCAACCTCGTTGTAATCGGTTTTGTTGGATTGAGCTGTAATCAATCACCGTTATAGTGAAAATCCTAAGTGGTAAGACTTATGTAGTGGGCGTAAGCAAGGGTGATCAAACCACTCTAAATTCTTGGTGTTGTTTTCTCTTTTACTTTAACTCGCTTCCGTTTTTCAAACTTAACCAAAGTATAGACCTAAAATTCTCCAACATAGGGAAAATCACACTTTTATTAAAAAATAAATTTTGATTTTGACAAATTCCATCTAGTATTCTAATTTTAAAAAAATGCTAGAAAAAATAAACTGAATTTGACAATTCCATATTCGCAAGAAATCACGATATTTTAGCTAGAAATTGATTTTTTTTCTCCACAAAATGAATTCCAGCTAAAAATATATTTGATTTTCCAGAGGTCTACAAAAGGTCTTCAGATGATCTTCAAAAAGTCTTCAAAGGTCTTCAGAGATCTCCAAAAGTATTCAAAAAATAATTTACAAATTGTTTTTATAAAACATTTGATTTAATAAATTTTTGGTTTATTTTTTAAAATTAGGATAAATCATTTGTGTGTGTATATATATATATATATATATTCGATGTACACGATATTTATATATTTTAATTTATTTAATAATAATTAATTTAATATACAAAAATGTATTTAAAGATGTACAAAAAGTACAAAAGGTCTTCGAAGATCTTCGGAAGTCTTCCAAAGTCTTCGGAAGTCTTTGAAGGTCTTCATAAGGTGTTCACAAAAAGTCTTTAAAGGTATACAAAATATCTTCGAAGGTATTCAAAATGTATACAAAAGGTTTTTAAAGGTCATCCAAAGTCTTCAAAATCATCCTGCACAAATCAAAACCTACACAAAATCAACAGCCAACAAAAGTCTTCAAAATCAACAATTCAATTAATTTTTTTCATAGTTTTCTACAAATATACAACAGTCAAAAACCGATCATCAAGACACGTAGTTTTTAGTTTCTATTTTACAAAAAACTATACATTTAAACAAACAAATAAAAAATAAAAAAAGAAAATATTTTTTTTGAAACATACACACACAAATATATTCCTTTTAAAGCTAAACTCAACAATTATTTTTCCCACCGCTTCATTCCATCAATGGACAACACCGGCAAAATGACGACGAAGCAGTAAGACCCAAACAACACCAACAAAACCCTAATCAACTCCTTCTGTGAGGTCACCTCTGCCTCTCCACAAGAAGCAACATGGTTATTGGAAACCGAACCTTAAAAACACAATAAAACTACATATGAAAAAATCTAGTAGTAGTAGCAGCAGCAGGAGTAGCAGCAGTAGTAGCAGCAGCAGTAGCAGCAACAGCAGCAGTAGCAGTAGTAGTAGTAGCAGTAGTAGTAATAAAAGTGTTAAGAAAGGAGTGAGTGTAAGTTACCGAGGCAGATGAAATAAAGATTATGGTATGGTGGAAAGGAGGAGTAGAGAAGAAGCTACGGTGCATTCCAGTGGTGATGGAAAAGAAGCCATTTGCGAAAACCCTAACCACCGCCCCTAACTGCCATAGATCTAACTTCTTCTTCCTCCACGAAAGCGAACCGCAGACATTGATCGAAAACAACCTCGTTGACACTGAGAGATCAACCGTGATGTGACATAACTCCATTGAAAGATAGAGAAAATCGAGAGAGAAAGAGACTGTGGAGGAAGAGTGGAGATGATGAGAGGCAAGGAAGACAGACGGGTAAGGAGAGAAAGAAGAAGTGGCAGCTAGGGTTTTTTTTTTAGAGAATGTGTAACAATAGAGAGGATGAGAGAAATGAGAGAGTGAGGGAAGAGAGGAGGAAAAGAAAAATGAAGAGAGAGAGAAATGTGAGAAAATGGGACGAGAAATGGACTTTTATTTGGATAAATCTGGGATTTGCAAGAATCCAAACTAAAAATGGTATAGAGCAAATTCGAACTTAAAAAAATGTCATTTGAATAATTAACAAACTATAAATGACTTTTTTTAAATCTAAATTTTAATTAAGACACTCAACATAATTAACTCTAGTCTATATTGACTAGAACTCTTGTAAAAGCTATAAATAGGTGGGTTAGGGAAACATATGAAACCTAGGTGTATGTGTCGTCTTTCAATAGTTAATCGTGAATCTCTCGCTTTCTCTGCCTATGAATGTAGATCGATTTGATCGAACCACGTAGTCTTGTGTTCTTGTGTGTATGTGATTATTTCTCTTCTTAATTTCTGCATATTCTACTCATCTCACCTGACACAATTAAATACAGTGAAGGCACTCTTACCAATCGCATTATAAGGTGGAGGAACAAAAAAATGTGATCTCTTTGGTTACTGATAGTTGCTCCTCAATTCTCATCTTGCTCCAAGTCAACAACTACATATGCTCTGAAACTTGACACTATGGAAAAGTCAATATACTATCAAAAGACTAATCTAATAGTAAACAAATTCAGTGTTTTTTTATAAATTGGGTTATCTTGGATTACAACTGAGAAGAAAGAGTAGTAGTAATAATCTTTCTTTAAATACTATATAGTACGTTATATACTGTTGAAATATTTTTTTTAAAAAAAAAAGCCCTCCTCAAATAAATATTCTGAGTGAGTGAAATTTTGGCTTATAAAATTAGAAAGCAGGCAACAAAAATTTAGGTCGACTACAACACTAAGAAGTTGAGGGATCAAGTTCCAGTGAAAGCTAATGTATTAAGAAAAAAAATAAAAAGCAAGCAAACACCGACATTCAGTCCTATGGGCATTTAAGAGCCGCAACTCAGCGAACCTCACCCCCACCATCATGTGGGTGTTTAGGAACTTTCTTCTAGGTGACTGAGATGAGGGTTTAAGCAAGGATGACAATCCTTTGAGCTCTTGAAGTATAAGAATTCTCCCTTTCAAGACTTAAGTGAAGTAAGACAATGTGCGAAGTTAATGAGAACTCTCTTGTGCTCTTAACATATATGATCCCCAATCACTTTAGAAAGAAACTCTTTTTCACCAAGTGATTCTAAGATCTCAATATTGCAGTGATTTGCATTTTTCAAAGCGTCAACTTATCTTTTATCTTGAAAATGTGTGATTTAATTCAAGTCAATAATGGGCATGTTGGATAACGTGCAAGGAAAATGCAGCGGATTTTTTAAAATTTTACACATTACCAAATGCCAATATCTATGCAAAAATCAATACCCATAATAAAGAAGGAATTGCTAATGTTTACCTCTTAAAAGAATCGAATAACTGTGAAAAACACGATCAAGTCACGAACTTGTTGATCCATTTGTGTTCGGCTAGCCACTCCACAACACCAAAATTATGGTGTCTCTATTAGTATCCACACCACATTGGTCCACAATCACAGCTAAGAGTTTATGGCTCAGAACTGGGTTCGAATCAATGCGCTATGAACAATTTTATGGAGCTAGTTGTTTAAATATTTTGGCAAGAAGAATGGCAACAAGGGCAGCAAAGTTTTGCTCTCCCTATGAAAAATTTAGGCTTCCAAAAAATCACTTAAAATAGCTTTAAATACCCTAGTCCAAATAGGGTTAGGATTTGCTAAACACTTCCTACAATATCTCCTTGATTCTAGCCCGCATCAAGTGAGATATCTTCCTATCTTGTAGGAAGACATTCCAAATACTTTTAGGACTCATTATGGACAACCACACCCTATTTATTGGCAGAAAATTAAACTCATTCTTACTCTAATAATGAGCTTAATTAACCCTAATTAACTTAGCCTTAATGGGTTTTGGGTTTCCACCCACCAAACAAACACAAGCACAATATTTGCAAGCCTGTTGCAACATATATCCAAGTCCAATAAGGATTTGTATTTTATTCAATTATCCAATAATTAAATAAATATGGAGAATCCTAATTTAATTAGGACTCATCCCGAGATGTCCTAATCAAATTCGGATTACTCACTATTGCACTGTAAACCCTTAGTACTGATACTAACTAGTCGAACTAATTTTTTGTTGTTTCTCAAATCCTATCCATAATAGGAATCCTGCCACAATATTAGGAATCCTAATTGCATTAGGATGATCAACATTGAGAATGATCCTAGTGTTAGAATTAGTTCTATTAAAACATAATACGATCAATAGTTTTCATTTCAGAACTTACCTTAGTTACACTAGGACTCCCATTTCTATTAGAATTCCTAGTCAAACTAGGAATCTCATATGAAATGAAATTTTTAGGTTTCTAAATTAATTAAGTATCATCTTAAGGTATCATATACATTTAGATCACCTCTTCAACGATATTCATCCATGAGTCAAAATAAGAATTCTGGGAGAACTAGGATTACTCACTTGAACATTATTCATCACATGAATAACGTTCTACAACGTGTTATTATGTGTGAGCTTCTAGGCCCTCATTCATGAGGGTAGTAACCTAAGATTTGACTTCTAAATTACTTGGTAAGATATCATACCCCCAAGCGAACTCAAGTTGTTGTGGAGCGACTTATGCCTATCATGAAAGATTACAGTGTAATTTAGTCCCTTGTCATTTCATGTCTCTTTGAGTATATGGCATGGATAGTGTCAACCCCTTACCTTGATAGAATTCATCAACCATTAAGTTAAGAGAAACTATACCAAATTGATTCAACTTCCCAAGTTGCAACCAATTAGACCATGGCCATGAATTTAAGTTCTCTTTACTCAATTGATAGGCCCAATGAGACACTTCCTTCATATTACTAAAGGTGACAATCCTATCTTGATCACACACCATACTCAAATCTTTCATGATGCAACCCAACCTTCACCTTTTTAGCAACCTTAATTAGGTTGCGTAGAATGGGATCAAAGTTACATGTCTTGACATTAGCATGCTTTGGTGATCTCAAGTCAAAGGACTAGTTACACCATCTTCCACAGTTGAGAGTTTTCCATTAACACTCAATTAATTTGTCATGTGGTCTCTCAACAGCGGGTCAGTCCATCACCCACATTAACGCTTAATTGTGCACCTACACGTTTGACCTAGATATCAAATAATTGTTTTCCATAAGGAAATGGAACCAACCAAACCATGTAATATCCTTGCTAATTGTTGATGCCCAATACCGATAATTGTTGACTAGGAATATTTAGATATAGTGTTAAAGTACCAATATGTTCCCCGCCAGCCATGGCACACAAGGTGTGAACCTACTATATCATGGACATCATTTTGTTGATATAATCATACCAACTAAAATGATTGTCCTATCATATTAATTAGCAAAATGAAAACATGCCTTTTATATTTTGTTGTTACTTACGTGGTGCCCTTAATAGTTGGCTCTTAGGGCACCTACACTAACAATCTCCTATTTACAGTAGAGACAATCATTCCAAGTATCTCTATACTTAAAACATGTACAGGTGATCATTTGGTGTATATAGCTAAGTAAGGTCATCATTTGCTTTGTTTCTATTTTGATTTATTGATCTTACATGTACTAATTATGTAAGATGGCCTATATTTAGGAGTTCGACAAGACAATGATTACCATGCTTAACCAACAACTCTTATTGCTTCTTCATTTAACCTTTCAAGGTCAATGATGCAAAGAATCTATTATATTTGGTTTTGTGAAGAACTATTTCCAAAAAATGCTTGTTCAATGTATATATCAACTCTACATATTTGAACTCACTTGACTTCATTGTTCAAACATTCCGCATTTTCTCCATACAACTAGTCTATAAGTACTTGATTACAATCTTCATTGTAATAGTACCACAATGATCCTTCCACACTTTGTACAAATGCAAATGAAACACCATATGTTTCTTATCATTAAGTGAGGCTCCCACTAAACTATGCATTTCGTATCACAAATCAAGGTTCGAGCATTTGATTATTAAACTCTATAACTTAAAATATTAGATTTGCATTTCGATCGTGAATTCCACTAATTTACTCAAATAAATAAAATTCACGACTCCTATTAGCCTTTTAGAGAACACCTGCAATCTTTAAATAATCAAAATCATTAGGATGTATCAAATACAAATTAAGCAAATTCCTATTAAGGAGTATGATTTTTATATCTTAAGATGCATGATACAACTAGATGGCCAACCATTATTTAGGATGTCTCGTCTACATTATTCGAAACTACTCATATAATCAAATCGAGACTTTCTCATCTATATTGGTTCAAAACCAATA
>CAODLS010616629.1:0-14284 GCA_948243855.1 Flueggea neowawraea
TGCTAAGTTTGGTTATCTTTGGCTCAGATACGAAATATTTCAAAGAACAAGATACTTTTGATTGGAAGAAATACTTCTGAGCGGCTTGATGAGGTAAAGTGTCAGTTTTCTCTAGATGCAACTTACCGAAATCAATATTAAGCATAATCTTTTTTTTTTTTGATAACTAATATTATGCATAATCTACCACAGAATAAATTTATTACCTTGCCGCAAGCTGATATGGATGCAGTGAATAATAAAATAACTATACTTCTTTGCCTATACTTTTCTCGCCCTTTCCGTAATATATCCATGTTTGTGTTTTTCTTGCAGACACGTCTAAAGCAAATACTCACAAATTGTTATCATCCACAGTTAGAAGCTGTAAGGTCATTTACTTACTTCAGAATGAGTGAAAAGATATTCAATGTTGAAAACTGGAATAACTTCGTTCCATTTGTTAGAAAGATGAGTACAGATTTATAGATTAACCCATACTCAGTTCAACTAAGAATTGTTACCAAACTGTCTAGGATAGTGGCATCCCTACCCCCTTTATTTTTTCCAGCATGGGGTATGTAAAAAAGGAAAAAGAAATGCTAATTCCAAGTCATTACTGATTTTATTGGTGTCCTCGTTAAATCATTTTCTTCAGAACAGAAATTTTTATTGTTTAGATTCACAATAAAATTATCATTTGATTTTAGCAAATATGTAAAAAAAAAAAAGAAAGCAGAAATTCTCTGGCCACCGTATCTGACAGTCAAGAGCTCCACGAAAATGGAGAATCATTTGACAAAAGGGAAGCTAGTCTGGCTGCCATGCCCAATGCTTTGTGGGACTCTTTTTTGCCTGACAGAATAAAATTATCGCCATGGAGGATGACATCTGTTGCATCCAACCCTCCCATTCGCGTCCAGGTATTTCACTCTTATTTACCTGGATGAGAAAGAAATCTATGAAAGTTGGGAAGTCAAGAATTGAAAAACTGGGCAGATGACATGCTGTTTGCTCGTAGTCAATCTTAAGCTGATATGCTGAAACATTAATACTCTGGTGAATATTGTGAATGATTCTACCTGCTTCATTGATATGCTTTCCCATTAGTTTGTTCACTTGATTGTATTAAATTTCAGTGTCGAAATGTTTTATTCATGGTGGTGTTGATTGATACTATGGTCGAGTGGATGATATGATGATAATTTCATTTACTTTTGGCTCCCTTACAAAATTATCTGATACAATAAAAGACATCCTTTTAGATTGTTGAATTACATCCTTTTGATTGTTGAATTTCCATAATTGCATATATTTTTTAGGCAGTACATAATTGTTTCCTTTAACCACTGAGTGACCATGGAAAATTGAGGAAAATTGTGAGTGGGATTTTCTTGTGATCATGGAATTTTTCACTTTTAGGTTCAAGCAAAGCATTTCATTGATTGATTAAAACATGTTTGAGTTGGAAATCAGGAACCCAATAGTTAACTCTTCGAGAGTTCTCTTGTTTGAGAGTTGGGTTTATAGTAGTGAATCAGTGACGAAATTGAACGGAGTCGCTGGACCAAAAACTTATACTCCGAAAGCAGACTTAAACAGACTTATAATAAAGTGGATTATGGGATTTAATGAAAAACTCATAGATAGCTTATGCCAAAAAAATTATGTTAATATTAGATCATTGTCAAAAAACAGTTCAAATTATTTAGATAAATTTATTACTTGTGTAACAAACTAATTTGATGATTAAACTTCACTGATACTTGACTTAAAACATATTAATATTCGATAAATGTTGGGCTCAATCACAAAAAAAAATTAAATTTATTGCAATTTATTGTAATTTTTTATAATTTATAAAATATCCCTGGGGCTTAAGATTTTCTTAAATTATAGGGGGCGAGGAGCTGTACGCGTACGACGTCGTATGACCACATAATCAGCTTTTCTTTTCTTTTTGTCCTTTCCTTTCCTTCACAGTTCACATTGCAAAAAAATGGATAGAAAAATCCCGAGGCAGACCATCTTCTCCCTCTCTACCTTCCATCTCACCAAACCATAACCATGACAACCAGTCTTCTCCTCCCACCAACCTCTCTTTCTGTCACAAGCAAAACTCTTCTCTTCTCTCTCAAAAACCCATCTCTTCTCTCTCTAACAACACCAAGAAAACCAGCAAGACCAAAACCAAGAACAACCACCATTGTAGCCAAATCCAGCAACACAGCTGACGCACCAGACAGAATCATCTCAGCCGTCTGTTACTTCTACCCATTTTTCGACGGCATCCAATATGGAAAATACGTCATAACCCAATTCTCCCCAATTCAAGCTCTCATTCAACCACTCTTCCCTGCCATTAAGGTCTTCAAGAGCTTCCCCTTCAACGGGTTCTTGGTTTTCTTGACTCTTTACTTTGTTGTTGTGAGAAACCCTAATTTTACTAGGTATGTGAGGTTCAATACCATGCAGGCAATTGTGCTTGATGTGCTGTTGATATTTCCTGATTTATTGGAGAGGAGTTTCAATCCAAAAGATGGGTTGGGGTTGGATCTGTTGATGAGTTTGGATAGTACTGTGTTTCTGTACCTTTTGGTTTGTCTGATTTATGGGTCAACTTCTTGTTTGTTTGGTCAGGTTCCTAGGTTGCCTATTGTTGCTGATGCTGCTGATAGACAAGTTCTTTGAATAATACCCCTTTTTGGAAATTTTCCCCCAATTATGCTCTTATAATTAAATTTTGAAAATGTGATACTTCATATTTGGTTCGAAGAAAGAAAATTTATTGCACTATACTGATGTTGTTGTATGCTTGAGGATTCTAATATCATGAATATGCCTGGACTATCCCTATTTGCTATGGATTGCTTGTCGTGATTGTCTTGCAATTTTAACAACTCTGTTTGATGTTCAAGTTGCAAAACCATGTTGCTCATATACTAAATAGAGCAACAAATTCGATATCAGGTGGTCTCTATGTTTGGAGTCTTTTCCTTGCTGACTTTGTTATTGGTATGAATTCATGAACCACATCTCCAGCAAAAGAAATGCCTGGACTCTCACGTTGGTGTTCAGTTCACCAATTGCTCTTGGTGAAATGTAACTTTGACGAAATGAAAGCATGAATATTTGATGGAGAATGCTGTTTTCTGTTGGTAGGATAATGCATTCCTGGGATGTTACTAGTAGTATCTGAAGTTGTCAGCAATTGTAGTAGAAGTCCAGTAAGATTGTCTGCAAAAGTGCAGAAGCTTTTCATGTTTAAGTAGGTTTTGAGACTGTAAAATCTAATCTTCTGGAGACCACCCAGAACTATAGGTTAGATTGTGGCCCAAATCCAAAAGTCTAGGTTAGATTGATAGAATCCAAGTATCCAACAAGCATAACAACTCGAGAAAATTACACTTATTTCGCAGTTATACTGGATTTTTTAATTTTCGTCCCGGATACTAATTTGCTAAATAATTTTTTGGTTCAAATAAAAACAGGACAGAGACGAGCAAAGATTCGTCTATTCGTCGACTTCAGACTCGATAAAAAAAAAGTTTTGTGGATGACCACTCCACCGCAGTCATCCCATCCCCTCTCTTCCGCCGCTGCCTCTTCCTCCACTCTCTTCTCCAATGACAGCAAAACCAACAAATGTTTCTCTGTTCTGTCGATGACGACGCCTCCACTCCCAAACCACTGTTCGTCATTGAACGACGATGAGATGGAGGAGTTCGATCCTTTGAGAACGACCTCACCTTTTTCCAGATCTGTTGTGGAACCAAGTTGCAACCAAGTTTTTTTTTTCTCAATAAAAAGGGAGATGGGGACTACCGGTATTGGTGTACCCATATTGGTGACCATGCAGGCTGATAATCTCCGCCGTGAAATGTGGCTTTGCTCGATGATAGCTAAGAGAGATTCATCACGACACTCGCTGGAAGCCCGTGGAATGATGCACCCAAAAAGATATTCAGTGGTACCCAGGGAGACAATGGTAGGTCTTGAACTCGGGTTTGACATAGAACCTTGCTCTTTTCCGTTGGACCACCTCCCATGATGTAAGTTGCAACCAAGTTTGATCCTATATTTTTCGCAATTTTCATTTTTAGGCATTCCTAGGCGCTGAAATTATAAAAATTCTGGGTTAGCCGGTGCGAAAAAAAAAACTAGGCATAACAACACCATATCCAAATTGGTTCAATTCCAAACTCCAAAGCCATTTCCAAATCTACTCCACAAACCATCCAAGCTTACCCTAAATGAAGCACAAAGAACAAGTTACAAATTACAATGTGTTCACTCTTCATGGTTTCAAGCTAAGGGCTTGTAGCCTATCTATTTACTGGGTTAAGTTCCATTTTAATGGGTTAAATTTTGTATTGCATGAACTTTCATATGCCTCTCCTTTGGGGGCTTTATATTGATATTAATTTATACTTTTTTATATAAAAAAAAGAAAATAAATGATCCATCTAAATGTACGTTTGCCTCCATTTCTTAACACATGAAAAATATTGACATGACAACTGAATCATATCCATCAAAACATTCACATTTTTTCATTGATATTAATCAATAAAAAATAATAATAATGCAACTCCACAACTATTGGAAAATATTGGCTGTATAAGAGTATATGCATAGTAGGATTCGTGGATAAGCACTATTGAAAAGAGTTAATGGTTGACTAAAATCATACACCAGTTGCAAATTATGAACCTGTATTGCTTTCAATTCTCTTAATTGTAGATTCATATTCATATATTTTTTTTTTACATGTGGACTCTCATGATAGGAGGGTAACTAAACTACCATGTTCTCCGCGGTCCCAGATGCTGCTCGACCCCGGGTCTACTCAAGGACCCAGGCTAGGTGTCCTCCGCTGGACTAACCTTGTCGCGGCGGTTTTTGATATAAATTAACAATGAATCGAAGCTTCTGCCCAATATTATACATACCCAACTCAACTCAGCCACACTCACCTATGCACTTTGCAAGATCATTTTAAGCATACCAAAAATCTGTCACAGTATTAATGATTTATATTTGTATTCTTAATTAAAGACCACATATATGGTTTTTAAGTGATTGATGTCAACCTCTCCAATAGACTCCGGTAAGCATCAACATCAAACACAGTCAGTCATATTAGGTATGAAAAAATTATTTTTTGGGGGGACATGAAGACAAAAGAATGGTGAATAGAGCCCTTGTAAACCTATATTAATGGTGTACGTCACTTATTCATATAACTTATTCAAGGGTAAGAATACAGCTAGCTCACAACAATTTTGGTGCTAAACTTAATGTCATACAGATAATACTTAGCTGACTTAATCTTTCTATATATTCATATATATACTGAAGTTATCAAGATCATATCATGATGGTAAGTTGAAATTCAAGCTTCTTCATGGAATTTCAATATAAAAAGAATATATAGCCATAAGTTTTTGTATTTGTTTAGATTGAAAGTTAGAGGAGATAGAATAATGTAGATTAAAGAAGAACTACGATTAATTTAGTAATACTGGTAATGTGGCATGCATTTCATATTGTTCAAAGTCGAAGTCAAATGTTGCTTACACGAATTAAACTATTGAAGCGCTTTTTTAAAGTAAAAAGAATAACTAATCTAATATAAATAGTACCTTGATTATCCAGATATATAGTTCTTAATTTTCTTTAAAATTGTTGAAAAATTTATTATTTAACTTTGATTAGAGTAGAAAACATGGACGTTGAAGACACTCTTATGTTGACTAATTGGCAAAAAGAATAAGGGAAAAACTCAAAAATATTCAAAAAAAATTAAATTTAAAAAATGTAACAACATCAAAATGTATACAAAAATGTCAACTCATTTAATGCAATTACAGAAATGCCAAAATTTGACTTTTTAATCACCTTTGACAGTGCGTCAAAAGTTTGACCGCGTATTAGAAAGTTGACCATGCATAAGAAAAGTTTGATCACACGATAGAAAATGAGAATAAAATGTTCTCAGTTTTGCATATACGAAAATGAGTACAAAATGTTCTCAGTTATGTATATATGAAAATGAATGCAAAATTTTTTCAATGTTACAGATACGAAAATGAGTACAAAATATTCTCAGTATTCTAGATACAAAAATGAGTACAAAATATTTTTAATATTGTAGATACGAAAATGGGTACAAAATGCAAAAGAAAGTCTTCTTCTTCATGGGCGGGACCTTAGCCACCGTCCTCCCAACAAGCTCTCTCTCCCGGACTCTATCACGCCTCACTCTCTCTCTCTCTCTCTCTCTGCCATGTTACGCCTCCATCTCTCTCATTCTCGTTTGTAAATCGAGAAAAGAAAATAAAAAGAGAAATGAGGAACAGACTGAGAACGAGGACACGAGGATAATGACGACGTGGGAGAAGGGGAGAAACGACCCGAAAACGAGGACGCGAGACGCGATTGCAATGGTGGTAGAGGAGAACGACGAACTTTCAAACGGCTCGATTGTAATAGTGGAGAGAGAAAGTCGAAGAGAGAAGGCAGAGATGGATGCGAAAGGAGAGGAGGTGAGGAAGGAAAGAGAAAGTAAGTTGGAAAATGAAAAAGAGAGAAATTGAGGAGAGAGAAAGTAGTAGGAGTGGGAGGTGAAAGAGGAGAGAGAGAGAAGAGGTGGAAAATGGAAGTGAGAGAAAGTAGTAATATATATTGTACTTATTTTTTTTTTAGTTTATTCTAAATTATAGATTTGTTTTTTTAATACTAATAATTATGTTAATTGTGTAATATTGTCCCTACTTAAATGTATAGAAAATTGTATTGTTAATCACTCATTGGATTACTATAAGAATATTTTTAGAAATCTCTACTAAAATTAATAACTCTAACTAATTTTCTTAATTTTTGTAAAAAAATATTTTGTGGCATATCTTTATGGGATGGAGGAGTAACAATTTTGATATTTTAATCAAAATATTGCAATATAGAAAATATAATAATTCATTTATGCATATTTGAATTTATAATGGTGAAAGTGGACATGTGGGATAATTTTTTCAAATATCAATTAATTTAATTTTGTGATACTGTTCAAAAAATAATAATTTTGGGACTACCTATACTACTTAAAGTGAGATTATTTAATGAGAAATTCTAACAATACTTTTTTATGCTTTTTATAATTAAAATGTGATACATTAAAAGTTATATTTATATTATTAAATATATTAATACTGAAAATAACGCGTCTCATATTATGATTGAGAGTGTGTGAGTGTAAAAAAAAAGAATTTTTGTTATTTAATTACTCCCTCCGTTTTATAAATATAAATTTATTAATTTTTTACATAAATTAAAAAATTAATTAAAATAATTAAATTTTAAAAAATATAATAATATTTTTAAAATTATATTTTAATAATTAATAATATAATTTTAATATATTAAAAGAAGAATAATATAATAAAAAAAAAAAGACGTAAGTCTATAATTTAAGAAAAAAAAGAAAATTTGTGACGGAATAAATAAGAAAGCAGAGGTTGATAGTGCGTTGTTTGTGGGAAGCAAAAACCGGCAAACGTTACGGAGTATCATAACCGTCAAAACCAAACACAGCATGAGATTGTCGGTTGTCGTTTCTCTAGCCATCCACGTGGCACTCTCTCACTGTCTCTGCCACTCTGGCACTGCATAGAGGGCCCACCTCTCACCTCCCTCTTTTTGGTCCCACTTTTTGCTACCCTCAAGTAAACACAACCACACTCCTAAACTGAGTTTAATATTACCCTGGCATTTCTCTATAACTACGAAGCTGCCCCTCCGGGAACATCTTTCCTATGCCGACACATCCCGGGTGCAAATGAAGGTTGGACTAATAGGAAGGTGAGTGATGAGAAGAATTGTTGGTATGCAATTTGTGAGGGGGCGATGATTGGGTCATGATAGAAACACCATATAATCCTTGCACCGAGTGGGGTCATCTTCTAAATGGAACCCACCTTCTTATATGTTTGTGTTTGGGGTTGTATCCACATGATATGGTTAGATGTTTATGATACCAACATGACATGATAAATGAATGTTAGGAAAGAGGGCGGTATCTCAAGAGTTTATTAAAGCCCTCAGTTGTGACTTAGGAAAACCGTACTTACATGCAATACTCTCAAAAGACATGTATAATGATCCAAAAAACAACAAAACAAAGCAACATCAAACAGTATGACCTTGAACACTACCATACTTGTCCGAAGCCAAGATGCTCCTCAGTCCAGGAGGAGTGGATAACTCATGAAAACCCCGTGGGAGGCTGTGGCTGTACTTAGTGAGAAAATCAACAGCTTTATTGCTCTCACGGTAATAAATGAATGTTAATTTTTGTTCGTAATAAAGAATGTATAACCTATTTATCGACACGATACAACACAAGTTATTTAATTATATAACATAAAGAAAACAATTTTAAATAAATAATTTAAATTTTTACACAATTAATTTATCAAAATAGATACAGAATCCTTGAAATTATAGGTCAAAAACTAGGTAATTAAGTTTTAGAACAAATCACCTATTTAAAAAAAAAAGAACAAATTAATACTAAGAAATAAAATGAATTGCATAGTATTAGTTAGGGTTATAAGGATCATTTAAACAAATCGTAAATGTGTTGTAACCATAATTTATGTATTTTTTTATAAGTATCAATTGTATAACGTGTCTTTTTATAATGTATCAACTTATGTTACTTGTATTGAGTTTCAATGGGTCAAGAAAATATGTGAAAATTATTACACATTAATAGTCTAGTCGGGACTAAGAGAATTGGAAACAATATAACATTTTGCTCAAACTTTTACATACGACGTTGATTATTGTAGACCATGTCATTTGACGGTTTTTTAGTTCGTCCTAATTGAGGTGTTATTTTCTTTAAACTAATTATTAGTTAACACGATTTTATTTTTAAAAAAGAGACTTCGATAAATTAAAAGATGAAAATATATACTTATAAGCAAATCTTAGACGGTACTGAATCCAAATCTTCCTCAACAGTGTATTTGTAGTACTAGTGTGCTTTAAGATATTGCGACTCCTTTGCGTGATGCAAAATGATTTGGGGTGCATTGTAAAAGGTGAGTTGGATCAGAATTGGGAAATGGTGCCATGCTTACGATGAAGGCTAAGTTTTGTATAAATATAAAACTTTGGTACCTTAATTTCTGAGGAAGTGATGCTATAACCACGTGACTGGTTTTCTCCAGTTGCTTCTTTACTCATCTTCTCTCTTTTTTCTTTTTATTTCTGAACAAATATAGATAACTCTCAAAGTTGTGTAAACCTATGCAATTTGCATGTCACACCCTTTTTTGACGCCTCTATACTATACTTATTGCACCTTTGCTTTGTGTTTCCCATTTTTGGTCTTCTTCCCATTCCTATTAATTGCTCATTTTTCCTTTTTTCCAACCCAGAAATTGAACACATTCTAATTTAACTTAAGCCAAAATGTGTTTGTTTAATAGTTTATTGCCAAAAAACAGTATTCCATATATCATAATTTGCTTCCAAACATATTAATAGATTTATAACTTAATGACACTGGAGTCATTTTTGGTATAAGAGTTGATAGTTTAATTTTGTTTCTAGACATAATAAACACGGTTGTTTACACCTATTTTATCATCATATTATGATTAAAACAATGTATCATTTTTTAAATTTTGGAGCAACTGAATCTTAGATAGAAATTCGAGGTTAATAATGGGCAAGCAAAAGGTAGATGGTTTATTTATTTATTCATTATTATCGTCCCGAAAGGGTGTTTATTATTCTCTTTTAGTTGAAGTACCAAAAAAGGCATTGTTGCTGTTAATAGATAGGCAAGGCAAGGCACCATTCATCAATGTGGTAGTTCCACTGCGAAGTTTCTTCTTCTTTCTATTGTTTCACAACTAAAATTAACACTTCATTTAACCTCTATTCCTATCAGTCAAAGATCTCAATATATGGCAGCTAAAAATAAATTCATTTGTAAATCTTAATTTTTGTATTTGTTTTGATTTTTTTTAAATATATAAATCCTTTATTTACAAATGAAAAAATTAATTTTAGTTAAATTTTGTTCATTAAGTGGAATTTACAAATGAAGTCCACACTTCTATTAATTTTAAGAAATTACTCTTACACTACACTCTCAATCTACCACCTAAATATCAACTATAAATATAATTTTGTAAATAAAAGATAAATAATTATAAATCCTACTCATTCCAAACACAAAATTCATTTACAAATGAAGAATTTAACAAAAAAATCAAACATGTTAATTCATTTTCAAATACAATTACTCATTGATTTCAGTTTATTTTATTTATAAATAAAATAAATTTAAAATTCATTTGATACATATAAATAAAATAAATTTAAAATTCATTTGATACCAAATACTATGTTATAGTTGATAAAATCTCAACATGTGGATTATTTGCTTTTTTATTTCTAGCTTGTTAGGATTTTATTGCTGTGTTACTTCAACTTGTTATGTTCTCGATCTGTCCATGTTGTTGCAGACTTTTCGGCTGTTAATGTCGTTAACCTAGTATGACCTTTGAATTATTGTTGTCAATCATTTGTGTTGTCCAATTCAATGTGTAAAATGACTATTTATACTACTTGCTTACAATAATAAAAGTTAATTTTAATTAAAAAAGCGATAAATAGTATAATGAGATTGCATATTGCAAAAATTAATAGTCTTTCTTTAAAAGAAAATGAAGAAAAAAATGGGTGAATCACTTATTTCGTCATTGTATTATAGCGGACTAGTCGTTTTCATCCTCCAGTTTTGGAAAGCCTCCTATTTCATCCCGCCGTTAGACGCCATTTCTAAAAACTGACGAAAATCACAAAAATACATTTTTACCCCAGCCAAGTCAGACATCTTCTTCCTTCGTCACTCTTTCTTCTAGACTCTCACACTTTAGCCTCTCTCTCTTCCTTCATCCTCTCTCTATCTCTCCCATCCCTCCTCTCACTTCCCGTTCTCTCTTGAACTCCATCACACTCCCTCTTTTTGGCATGTTATTGGCTTGTACTCCATCACACTCCTTCTTTTTCTCTATATCAGATTGGAGATTGAAGAAGAAGAAGAAGAAGAAGAAGAAGAAGAAATGGGTTTGGCTAGCACTCCATCGAAAGCCGTCACACTCCCTCTTTTTTCTCACCCCGATTTGGGTTATTTGGTTGATGGAGTGGCGGAGATTGGAGAACACAGAGAGATAGAGGGAAGAAATGGGTTTGTCTAGATGAACGCCGACAAGTTAAGCAGGAATGGATTTTGGATGGTGTGGTTTATTCAATCTCTGGGTTGTTGTTCTCTTGCTTTTAATTTATGTGTTTTTAGAGAGAGAGACCGAGAGTTAGAGGAGGTGCTGGGTTTACTGGGTTTTCAATAACATTTTGGAAATCTCTTGTGGGTTTCTAAGTTACTTTTTTTTTTTCTTTACATCTGCTCTTTCTTGTTTGTTTAGGTTCAATTGCAACATAGAATTAAACAAGAGGCAGAACAATTTCAACAGTGGAAGGCCTCTCGAGAAAATGAATTTTTGCAGGTATTGTTTTCTCCAATCTGGTTTATTTAATTTCAAAAAAATGAAAGCCTTAACAACTCCACCCCCGACTCCGGTGTTGCCTCTATCATCGCCACCAACACAGGTGTTTCGCAGAGAACGAAGATCTCTGAGCCTACTTGAACAAGCCGCTCTGTCAATCTCTTTAATTTTTATGATTTTTTATTATGTTAATGGAAGATTTGTTTTGATTGAAGGGTTTTGATTTGTGGGTTTGTGTGTTTTGATTTGTTGACTTTCATTTTTACTGGCAAGCATTTTGTGGTTCTTGTTTTGATCTTTCAGGCGAGCATTTTTACTGGCATAAAGTTTGGATTGCCAGTAAAGTTTCAAACATTTTCCTGTGGATTCTTGTTTTTAATTTCATGCAGTTTGAGTGGTTTTCTCGGGAAGAATTGGGTTTTTCGGAAGTGAATGTGTTTTGCTGGGTGAAGTTTGACGTGTTGGTAGTGTTGATTAATTGTTGATGGTGTTTTGATTTAGAGAGAGATTGAGAGAGAGGGGGAGAGAGAAAGGGGAGATGGAGAAAAAAGGAGTAGAATAAATTTACTTAAAAGGAAAAATTGTCTTTTCTTACACATGGCATGTATCCCACAAGGCATGTCAGCGATGCTAACGTGTTTCGTCAGTTTTTAGAAACGATGTCTAACAGTGGGGATAAAATAAAAGGCTTTTCAAAATTGGGGATGAAGCCGGCTAATCCGCCATAATACATGGAGGAAATAGTAATTCGTCCAAAAAAAATTGACAGCTTCATAAACTTGTAATTTCAGCCAAATCCAAACCCATTTTCGTCATCCCATTCTCTACCATCTCTCTCACCTCTCCTATAACACACACAAACAAAACAGAACCACCACACTCACTTATTACGCTCCAAAACCTCCAAAACCACTGTCTCTTTCTCTCCCCCCCAGAGAGTCTCGATGCAGCTCTCAAAGCTTCTAACTTTCTTCCTTTTCATCACCACCACCACCACGCTAACCCACGCGCACAACATCACGCGCCTCCTCGCACAACACCCTTCATTCTCCACCTTCAACCACTACCTAACACTAACCCACCTCGCCGCCGAAATCAACCGGCGAACCACCATCACCGTCTGCGCCTTCGACAATGCCGAAATGTCAAAAATCCTCGCCAAGAACCCATCAATCACCACCATCAAAAACATCCTCTCCCTCCATGTCCTCCTCGACTACTTCGGCGCCAAGAAGCTCCACCAGATCACCAACGGCACCGCCCTCGCCGCCACGCTCTTCCAGGCTACGGGAGTGGCGCCGGGCTCATCTGGGTTCGTCAATATAACGGACATGAGAGGAGGGAAGGTGGCATTGGGACCGGAGGACAATGGAGGGACTCTCGGAGTGTTTTTTGTTAAGTCTCTTGACGAGGTTCCCTACAACATTTCTGTTATTCAGATCAGCGGGGTTTTGCCATCTGCCGTGGCGGCGGCCCCGGCGCCAGGGCCCAGTGAGATGAACTTGACGGATATAATGTCGCCTCATGGTTGTAAGGTTTTTGCTGACACTTTGTTGGCTAATCCTGAAGCCTCCAAAACTTTTCAGGTCTTCCTTTTTTTTAATATTTTTATACTGTTTATCGTGTACTTTTACATAATTTGGTAGACTCGAACTTTAGATCTCATAGATGTCTGTTGTTTTCTTTTTTTGTTTTGAATTACTACAATGTGTGTACTTTTTGTGCATTTGTGCTAATTAGTGAACAAGAGCATAATTCTAACATGTAATTATTGTACATTCAACACTAATTCTGATTTGTTGCCTTGTGACGATGAATCATGGTGAGTGTTATTTTCTGTTTTGTATTAACCTCTCTTTTTAGGTAAAGTTTTAATCTTTTGACTAAGAAAGTGTTACTTTTGATGGTGAACGGCAGTTCTGTAATTTCAGGACTAGTTTCTTCTTTTCTTGTTTGTATTAACCTCTCTCGCTCTGTTCCTGCTTTGGAACGATCCAAGATTGGAACTTTGCTAATTTGGAAAATTCTAATGTTTGTCATTCAGTCCCCCGTCAACTCTAGTAATGAGTGGTCGAGAGTTCGATTCTTGGTAAATTACTTGTCAAAAAAGACTTATGTTTGTCATGCTGATGTTCGGATTTAACAGGCAAGTAGTAAATTTTTTCTGATAGCATGTAAAAGATAAGAAATTGAGTGAAAATTAAAAATATGTAACACAGCTTTTGCTAAAATATGCTGAAATCCTTTAACGAGTTGAGTTTGTTCAGATTATGGTTCTCAAAATTGAAAAACAAAATGCAGCTTTATATTAATCTTTCTCATGAGCGTGGATGACGTAAAACGTGAAATTAGGTGCAGAAGTGGCCTTAATTTATGGCATAAATCTGTGAAATGCGTAGAGTAGTTGAGAGATTATGCATTCAACTTCGACTTATTTGTCTTTTCTTTGAAATTTAAACTCGACTGCTTGCTAGATTTGTATTACATAAGGCCATGTTTGTTTGACAGCATTTTCAACAAACATGTGCGTTATGATCTGAGCATAACTCTACTTTAATCATCTAATCCATAATTTGCTTTATGACATCTACCAAACATACTGTTTCAAGCACACCCAAAATCTTTATCTACTGTAATTGATTAACAATGAGATCAATGTTGATGAGTTTTGAAATATGGATGTTTACAGGAAAGCGTTGATGGAGGATTAACAGTGTTTT
>CAODLS010616682.1:0-13629 GCA_948243855.1 Flueggea neowawraea
AATCTCGACTAAGTATATATCTTCCGTCCTTTGCAAATTTAATGTCTGATATTGAAGCTATTATCTCTGTGAAAAATGATCTAGTGCCTGGAGCCTCCTGTTCCTCAAACCTGTATGCCAGGAGATATTACTGGTAAACCCTAGAGTATGTATTTAAAGTTAAAAAGATAACAAAAGACGTTCATGCCCCACAGAAAACAACAGTTCAGCTTCCCCAATCCCGCATCACTGCAATACAGTTGTCGCATAAGGCATGCCAGATACTCACAATTTGGCATGAGAATCACATAAAGCTGATTGTCGCAAATCAATGAGTCTGATTGATCCTTTTGAACTACTGTATGCTAAAGTATTACAATGAGTGGGGTGGAACTCTGCTGACGTTATAACCTCTGCAAGAAGACAAATACCATATGTTGAAGGCTCTAGCAAATCACAGCATAATAGAAGCTTATGCATTCAAACAAATGAACAATCCAATTAAATGAATACAGAGAATTTGTAACTAGTTTAGCTCTGACACTAGTATAAGTTTCAAAAACCAGCCCAAAATGCACAATAGACATTCAAAAATACTTGATTGGCATCACAGTAAATCCTGGAAAGAGTAATAAAATGACAGGGATTCAACCCAGAACATCATAGAAAGAGAGAGGTTTACCGGTTAGATCCTCCATATTTGCAGGTTTCACATCCACAATATTGAAACTCTGGTTGCTAATTTCCAAGTTCCAAAGGTTTATCCTCAGGTCATCAGCTGATATAAAGGTTTCTCCATCACTGATACATATAAGAACCCAGAGAGATCATTAGTGAATTTCAATAATATCATACCAAGATGAGACAAAGTGCATGTAACAATGCATTTCATCAAATATGCATGACAATATGCCCCAAGATTACTTTCCACATAACATCATTATCATTATAGTTCTATGAGCAAGTAACCAACACAAGAATAGAAAATTTTCATTAATTGATGATAATAGCTTGGTCAAAAAGCTTGCATGTAATTTGGAATTTTCTGGAATAGATCCAAAGAGCTTACAATGGAGAGACAAAAGTACCACATTTCTCATACACGATGCAAACATTATTTCTCAAAAAGAAAGAAGCTAAAGAAAGATTGTAAAGAAAGCCATTGACTAAGCCTCATATTTATCTTCTCTGTTTCCTTCGCTTGATTTTGTACAACACACATTAACTTCTTGATACTAGACTAGAGATTCTTGTGTGGTTAGACAACCTAAGTTAATTCAAATCTTTAACTGACACCTTCTTGATAACTTTTATTCCTAGAGCATCATCATTAATATTTCAAAAACAAACCAATGACATGTGAATATGCTGAGTATTGATATTCCCTTATAGAACCAACAATTAAAGAACACAAACATCCTCATCACAAGTTTGCTAAACCATTGCAAATGATGCTTAATAAGACCATAAAAGAAAGGAACCACCTGTTGTTAGAAATAGAATTGATATGATAATCATGAGCATGGGCATAGACTCTTCGACATCTAGCCACAAGGCTGGTCTCGTTGCTGGTTAACTAAGCATTTCAGAAGATGAAAGTTAGATCTGTATAAGATCAGACAAACAAATAAAGCAGCATTGACTTTGGGGAAAAAAACATATTTAGATGCAAAATAAGAAATCAGAGGGATTATGCACAACTACCACAGGTAAACGCAGTGATGGAATGCCTCCAGGTGGAAAGGTAAAGTCATTTTTCAATAAATTGCTTGAGCTATCTGGGCATCCCCCATTAGGAAGATATGATCTACCTGTACTTGAATTACTTGAGCTAGCAATGCTACCGTTTCCTACAGCTTTCAAAGGATCCATATTCATGTCAGAGATTTTCTTAACCTTCTTTTCTTGAACCTGTTGAATTCACAAAGAAATGGAAATCAGTATCTTACAAATATCCAAACATAGACCAGCAAATGAACGAAAGTTTAACGAAAGCAGCAGAAGCCAGGACAAGATATTGATAACTGAATGTGCAATAATGCAATCATTTAACACATCTCAGCAACTATTTAATTAAAAATGTCAAAATTTCACAATACGAAAAACATGGTATAGCCTTCCAAAGTAACATTTACGCCTCAAATCGAACCCATGATAGGGATGCCCACGCACAAGTTGAAAAGGTTGTCACCAGAAAAAATGGTGGTCCTAAAATAAAATTTAGAAACAATCCTATAAACTTGTCATTAAATTTCGAGAAATGGTTGCCCTGGACTCATCCTTGAAACCTCTGATCACATTGCTGACACTTTTAGCATTGGAATCAAGCAAATCTTTTAGCATTGGAGCCAAGCAAACCGCTCCCAGGTTAGAATTTAGAATTTAAAAAAACAAATCAACATTCTTGCGTAAAATAGTTGCCCGGACAATTAAAACTCAGAACCTTGATTATCTAACGTTTTTAGCATTGCAATGTGAAATGGCTCCTTCCATGCCAGATTTGACAGATTTATTTTCATGGCCATTTATGAAGAACATTGAAACAGGAAGCTATGACTTATAAGTCAAGATATATATCATCAAACATGATTATGCATCCTTCCCATTCATGCATTGCGTAAATGAGCATTTATGCTGGCCAACTAGCTTGCCAAATATACACAAGGAAATTGAAAACAGTGGATTGTCTGAGCTACCGAATAATCATCATCTTGGTACAATTATTATTTTTGGCATAATAAGTCCAATGTAGAATTTTTTAAAAACTGAAAAGTAAAAGGCTTTTTGGCTTGCGTCACGACAATTTATTTAATACCTTCCAAAACTTAATGGTTTTATCATTAGTAGATAGAAGGAAAAGAGCACTGTTGGCTGTTTGGCACCATCTGATTTTGTTGATTTTCTCCTCTATTTCCAAACTCTTGAGATAGTCAAACTGCGACAAAACGAACGTAAAAGTACGAATAAATTGAACAGTACGGAATGCAGAAAATGACACAGAAACCATGCAACAGGAATTGGGGAAAGAAGAAGTACCTCAGGCTCGTGGCTCTGAAACTCTGTTTTATAGCGAAATTCAGGATGCCTGCTAATTGGATAATCCATTCTCTCCAAATCCCTTCTGGAACCACCATGCTACACAGAGAAAGGATAGAATAAAATGAAAATGCCAGTCCTATCGCAAAATTATGAAACACGAAATAAAATGATTAAAGACACATTGACAATGGAAATAGACAATATAAGGAAGGGAAACAGCATACATCCTTTGTGTCTGTTCTCTCGAAGAGAACGACCCGACCACCACGGTCACCAGTTGCCAGATGATCACCGCTTTTATCAAATTCAATAGCAGAAATAATATCAACTACAAAACAAAACACAAAACAACGTAAGGAATCCCATCACAACCACAGCGCTCTTCTTGTTTTCAGAAGATCAACTTTATACTCGAGTACAAAAATAAAAACTGAGTCAATCATCAACACAAAGTTAATTCTAAATACATAGAAAATACAAAACTAATCGGATTGCCTCCAGAGACTGGAGAAAAATATTTTATTTTTCCAGTCACATTAAACATTCCACATTGACCCAAACCGAACTTTGTAAGTTCCATTTTCTATAATTTGTAACAAACAGTAATCCTGCATTTAGAAATGAGTGACATGCTAGTAGAATGCTCAAAATCTGCAATTAAACCAATGAATGCAAAATATGTGTCACTTTCTAGGTGTAAAAAAATGTGCTTTCCGTTCACATGCAAATGAATTCCAGAAAGAAACTATCATATCAACACAACGATTTGCCCACTTGCCACTACTAACATATCCACTAACTAAATCAGACATAAATTGGGCAGACATATCAATGAATATCATCAAGATCTGATTACAAGCACCAAGCCAAAGTACCCCAAAGGAGAACACACAATTGGATCAACTATTACATGCACTATACCGAATACAATTTTTTCTGGAAAAAAAAATGCCCAATTATTCACTAACTAAACCAAGCTCACTCCACACTCTGCATTTATTTCACAATCTCTATCAATCACAATAAATCAATATAAATACCCAGTGACCCATTGAAAGAACACAACTTTCACATCGACCGTCGATACATTCCGGATCCAAGTCCCGAAACCAAGCCAAATTAACAACAAGATATGAAACGAAACTGGATCCAAACATACCCAAAAAAAAAAAGAAAAAACAAAAGCCATGAAATACAACCAGACAAAAATCGATGGATCTGTAATGAAATTAACCTTCTTGAACTTCTTCACCGGCGGTGCGTTCACCGAAGACCTGAGAGAATTTCCACTCAAGAGGCTGCGGTGGGCCTGCCTGAGCTGAAGCAGCCTCATCACCACCGTTCATTTTGTCCTATATATGGGTAGAGCTGTATTGTCAACGATCGAATCGATGGTCCTAGATTAGCTTCAGTACAATCAATGACAAAGATCGCATCTTTAGCTCTGTAGAAACAAACCCAACAATCCAATTTTGCTTCTTCGTTTCAGTTGATATAAAAATGAGAGCTTTTCGCGTTTTTCTTTTATGTAATTTATAATTCAACCATGGAAGAAGGCTAGAGGTTTTTTCTTTTTTTTTTTTGTTTGAACTTGTTGTTTTTTTGTTTTTTCCGTACAAATACAAACCCACTTTCTCTCTCTGTAGAGGGCAATTAGATGCCTCGTTTCTCTCTCTAAAAGAACAATTTTGAGAATTTACTGGTTTTTTTCAGCGAAAATGTGAGAGAGTGAGGGAATACACACACTGAATTGTCCCTTTTCCGGTTTAGTTTCTCTGTCAATAATGGGCTTACTTTTTCTTAATAATATATCCATGGGCTTCGATAGAATCACGGGCGAGTGTGCTTCCAAGTGTGACAGAAAAGTCTTATTGGATGGTGATGTAAGTCATTAAATGGCTGCTGACATGGCGTTTTTCGTTTCTTGGTTTCTTTTTCATATCTGGGAAGCGGATGTGATCGGACGGTTGTGAGGGGTTGTTAAATGAGGTGTGAAAGGATGATGTGTGTGATTTGATTAATTATTCTCACTTAACAATTAATGATCTTGATTTGTTAAAATATTTGCATTTTTTTTATACGGCCTCAATTAACACATATAAAAGAGGTTAAGAAACACACATACATGTCGCTTCGATCTTGAGGCATCTTACATCAATCAATGCCACTATTGGAGCACAATTGGTGCGGCAGATTTGTTAAATTATTTGCATCATTAGCAATGTTTCTGAAGTTTACATTGGATGAGTCTGGATGAGGTGGAAATTGGGTTGCTTATAAATTTTGGGTTGGGTGAAGATTCTAAATCCTACTTCTTAAGCTTAAGTAGGGAAAGGGTTAAAGAAGAGATGCATTTTTAGGGTAGGTAATGGAAGAGCGATCTCTGTCAAGAAAGATAACTGGCTTGTTGAGAGGACTGGCAATCCACCTCCAAATTTCGAGTGTGTTCCTAATGATCTCTGGGTGGCAGATCTCATTGATCATGAAAGATGTTATTAGGATGTGGAGGTGGTACAACATTACTTAAACCAGCAGGATCTGCAGCGTGTTCTCGGTATACTGTTGAGTAACAGTTTGGGACCGGATAAATTGTGTTGGAGATTTGAAGAAAGGGGTATATACTCTGTGAAGTAGGCATACAAGTACGGACTTAGATTGATACCTAATTTGGAGGAGGACAACTGTAGAGTGTGGCGTAAATTGTGGCACCTGAGTGTCCCTCATAAGGTGAAGTTCTTGATTTGGCGGGCCGTTATATATGTGTTACCAACTAAAAGGCGCCTTTGTGACAAGTTTGTTCCCGCTGGACTTGATTGTAGCACTTGGGGGTATGCTCCTGAAACAAACATTCATTGTTTTATAGATTGCATTTTTGTTGTGGAAGTGTGGAGGGTTGCAGGTTTTAGCGGGTTTAGCATTGGAGTTGTTAATTTTTTTGGATGGTTTTCTCGAATGGTTTACTATTTGTCAACTAATCAATTATGTTTGGTATGTATGCTTTGCTAGTCTATTTGGAAGAATCGCAATTGTGTGGTGTGGAATGGTTATTCTAAAAGTGCAGCGGAGTTGGTCAGGTTAACGAAGCTACAGTTGCAAGATTGGGCTGCAGGCCATGTTGTGCCACCAAATACTACTGATGCCACGACAGTTATGAAGAAATTCCATGGAGGAATGGAGATACGAGGCGGGGAGGTGGCTTCTTATAGGATTCATACTAATATAGCGTGTTTCTCCGAATCTAGTTGCACTGGTGTTGGGGGAGTTGTGCAAGACCTGTTTGGCGGGTGGTTGGGGTGTTCACAAAGTGCTTGAACTACTGCATTGACCTGAAGCTAGCTGAGGTTTGGTGTATAAGCTCGAGCAGCTGTCTCTATGCCAGATTACAGGCACTGGGGCGGTCCGTTTGTTCATGACATCTCCTCAGTCCTATCTAATTGTATTAGTGTTTGAGTTTATAAATTGATTTATTCCAGTTTTTTTTTTTAAAAAAGGTAGGGAAGGGTTTTTTTTTATATTTTATGAGTTCATAAATCTAGCATTTGAAGAAGATTAAGAAAATAATGGTGCGAACTTTTTATTGAATAATGTATCATAATATTATTAATTTCAACACCATGTGTTTAAATATTGAAAAAGGATCGGGGAATTCAAATAAGTAATTCAACTGACAATTTTAATTATATTTTTAAGGTCGTAGGTTCCAATACCTCTTAGAACGACAAAGATTAATTACACAAATACAAATTATAAAATGAATGTAGAATCTAGGATTATGTTTAGTTGAGAAAACATTTTTTGTTTTTGTTTTCTGTTTTGTTTTTATTTTTCAAAATAACATAAAAAACAATGAAAATTTTATTTTTGCATGAACAAATTTTTTATTTTTTCATTTCTTTTTTCTAATTTTCTAGAAAAAGTGAAAATTTTCTACAACTCAACAGGCTTAGACTTCTTATAACTAAGACAAAGGAGGAATTCCAAATCAATACCATTTATTCATGTTTTTACTATTGAATTTCTTACCTCTTGTCTATAAAATTTCCGCTCCCCCAAACAGAATTCGATTACATTTAATAATAGGGTGAGGAGAGAATAGATGTTCTTCATTGTAAGATCAAGACTAAATTAAAATGTATAAGTATTACAAAAGAATTTACATATTAGCCCCCCAAAAAAAACAATTTAGTAAAATTTGAATGTGATACAAGTGGCTAATATTGGAGAAACGTCCATTGGTTTTGCCACATACGAAGCATTGCTAATTAGGTTATTTTGTTCCATACACACGCGATGTTACAAAACAGAAGCACCACTTTACATGAATGTGTTGCTTCGACCAAAATAATAAAAGAATACTTTTGACGACATTGGGGTATCTTAGATTTTGCTTTCTCTCAACTCTACCTTATTTTATGTCTCAAAATTAAATTGAAGGATATATATATATCTATATATTTGATAATTAACAACGTTAATTATCTGGTGTATAGATATATAAATTAAGAGCTTATATAAGCATAATTTTCGAAACAATTAAGAGGACGATGAGCCAGTGTCGTTTTTAGGGAGCATAATTAGGTGAACTGCTGTTTTCTGATTACATTATTGTTCCTCATATTAACATTATGTATGGCAAACAAAGAAAATGTTTAGGTTTAATAGCATTTAAAAATCCAAACTATTGAATTTCTAATACTCTTAGCCATTTCTCTAAAAAGAAAACGTTTAAAACAAACTCAACTTACCTATAAAAAAACAAATCAACTTTTCAAAATTATATCTGTTATAATAATTGTTAAGGTTCTATCAATTATCTCTCAATTAACATATGGTATTGTGTTAGAATGATCTATCAAGTACAAGTCATTAAACAAATTTTCGAATATTCATACTTTTATTTGTGCTGCTATTTAATTTTTTGTTGTAACGTCAATTCGTTGATCCTACACAAGTACAACATTTGTTCTGTCGATTTATGAAAACAATCATACTAAGGTTAATTATGAGACCATCCAAATGTTGAAAAGGATTATGAGACAATCCGAAGGCTAAATTTATGTCAATTAATGAGGTGAATAGTAAAAACGTCTTAATTACACTAACGCGGTGTTTGTTTAAGGTAAATTAAGTTGATTTTGATAAATTGTATAGTAAAAGAAATTTTTTAAAAAATGACATGATTTTAGAAAAAGACTAGAATATTGTTTTTTTTTTCTTCCCCTACCTAAAACGATCAGCCCTTGTAAGAGAAATTATGACCGGAAAGAAGGTTGCGATTTCAAATCAGAATGTGATGAGAGGATGATTTTGTTGAGGGTGGATCTGCCACGACCATGCCAATTGACTTGCTAGAATCTGAGTTATATTGATAATAAGATGAGTGATGTTCACCAAACACAGAGACAACTGTTTAATATCAAATATTGGGAATTCTGGCACCGCCATTTGGTGGATTAGTCCCACTCTCACATCACAAGTTTCTTAAGCTATCTTCAACTTAATCCTTCATATAGACAAGACCACCATATGGTTAATGCATAGATACTAGTGATGTAGTCCAGACAAGCTGAATTTAAAATGTTCAGATTTTGCTTGTCAAAAGAAATTTTAATTTCGAGCTCAAACTCGAACTTCATCTAACCTATATTTTATATTCAAATTTAGCTGGTTTAAGATTTAATTAACTCTAGTCAAATTTGAGTTCAACTTGTTATAGACTAGTTTAGATTTTAGTTCGAGATTGACTTAAATTTAACTTATTTTAAAATCAATTTAAATATGTCACAGGCTCATTTAATTAAGAAACATATTAGATTTGTTTAATAAAAAAATATTTACATTGACTATGTATTTAATTAAGACAAATTTTCTAGAGTTTTTATATATTTGCACGCATAGAGTGTTGATAAATCTACTATCGAGCTCATTCTCAAATATATTATCAAGTATGTTCACAAGTTTATTGTTTAGTTTGTTCGTAAACTTTCTATCCTATCATCAATTTACCAAACCAAACGTGGTTATCGTAGATATATATTAAATTCAAATCTTAATTATTTTTAATTTTAAAGTAATAATTAAGCATGTTCATAAATTTACAAGCTATGATTTTTTATTATTTAAATTCAAATTATTTACAAACTAAAATTCAATATTAAATTCAAAATTAAAAAAAAAAATGATACCCAACTTTTCACAAGACAGCTTCATGTTACTCATTAGCACTCACAGGCCAATCACATTTAGTGAGGCCCATGATCTTAAAAGCCCCAATACCCAGCAAATTAAGCAAGGAGAAGCCAACTTACTATGAGGCCTGACTCATATTAGGCCCCAACAGAAACCAACCGAAATCTTTACATCATTTGATTGAAATTTCGAATCAACATCGGATCCTCTGTGGGCAACCTGTGTTAATGTTTGTGTAATTCAGATTAAAAATGTTATCTCAAACTGGCAAACACCATTGTTATTTCCCAACAACGCAAAATATATTACTGATGTAAGCATAGATTCAGCTGTTATAGACATAGTGGAGAAGACAGGACAAACCAAAAAAAATGCAAATGTCAGAGGCTAAAACATGGGCCGGTTTTAAACTGGATTAAGATTAGATTCCCAGTGATTTTGTTATGTCAATGACTTGTAAACTACAATCACAATGCTTCCACTTCCACCGAGTAAGCCATGTTAACCGTACCTACTAGCCATGCTAATTCAAAAAAAAAACATTACATTAACAATTTTGTTTTACATTAATTCCACTAAAAATCGAACTTTCGACCACTTTATATACCAAATAACACTATGCCACAAGCTATATATTGATGACTCAAATAATTCGATAATTAATTCAAAATGGAAAAAGTTTCTAGAGTTGAGACATGTTGAGAAAAAGCTAAAATCACCACCACCGAAAAAGTTCTAGAGACCAACAAAAGACGTTGTAGGTAGTTTAGTAGGAGCATCCCTAACCTAACATGCAAGCAACAAAAAAACAGGGAAAGAGCAGCAACATAATGGAGAACCTCGTGAACGTAGTTGGGGATGTGTTGTTGATAGATGCATCGAAGTGTCGCGTTGAGTGCCATGCGTGACCCGAATCGCTTGCCCACCTTGCTACTGGTTTTCCCACAAATGTCTTCCATACAACACCACCACGTATCCTTTGGGACTACGTACTAACTCATGAAAGATGGACACCTATCTTTAGAACAAACGGTTCTCTTATTTTTAGTAATAAAGCCTGTTCAAGGTTAATACGAACAAAACTTTTTATCAAAACATAAATATAAACAAAAACTTTCAAAGAAACACTCCACAGATAAATACAATTAACAAACTGGGACATGGGATACATATGTATAGGTTTATTTTTTCTTTACTAACATTTTGCCTTACTAAGAAGATGCTTTAGATAGAGTATGAGCTACCAAGTTTGTAGATCGTTTAACAAAAACAACCCTAAACATTTTACATATTAAACAAGTTAAAACACTACTTAATTCTAGTTTAAACAAAAGCGTTATATTAATCAAATTTTAAATCCCGAGTTTTACATTATCCATGACCAAATATTTAGGTCAAAATACAAAAAAAAGTCCCAAAATAAGGCCAAATATGTTTCTGTTTTCTTGTCCTTTCCCACCCAAGATCATGGTCATGCATGACAGCTTCTATGATTCATTATGAAGATATTAATTAAACAACATATACTTGCATGCATCATCCAGCAATATAATAGATCAACATTTTGTGGGTGCATGTCTTCAAGCAATAAAATTCTATGGACTAAGTAATCCTATGTATGTCGTCAAGTTGCCATGGTGATATTATCCTTTTAGCAGCCAGAGCACAGGAAATTAGGTTAAATTACATTATAATTATTATATGAGCGACCTAAAAGATGGGAAAGCAATGCATGAATGAGTAATCCTTACACCAATCATGAAGATATTATAATCTCTACTTTAACATTTCATTTTCATTTAAAATTAAACTTTCGACTATTTTATTTTACAAAAGACTGCAAAATCATTAAAATTACAAGCATGAATGGATTTAAGAGGAAAGTATTAGAGACTAATTAACCTATAAATTGTGAAATGTATATCCCTAGCATATATATCATGATTTGATTCCATCTATCTGCGGTTGAATAAGATAGAGAAGAAGACAAACCGTAGAGATGAAGATACGGTTTTGTGAAAGAAATTTATGACAATTATAAAGAATGGGCGGTGTTTTGTGAAAGAAATTAGGCAGACATAATTGAAGACATTCGTATCTAATCAATAGTACATAAGAATAGTATAGTCTAGTGATTTCTAAGAGATGGAACAAGTTGATCATAGCGCCCCACAATTATCCAGAATATATATATTACCTTCTATATATTCTAAATCTCGATTATTAATATTAATCTTGGACAATACTCCGAATATTATTTACCACCAAAGAAATTTTGCGCACGATTTGTTCGTGAAATATATTTTTTCAATAATATATAAGATATCGATATATAATTAATATTATTCTTGGTACTAATGTAGGCATTCACTAGAGTAATACAAAAAAGTGAAATAATTTGTTATGTAGCTATGGAAAGAAAAAATAGTGGCTATGTAATGGCGTTCCATTTATGTGAAGGTGGTTAAGGTTCCATAGAGCTTTAGCTTTAGCTTAGCTTAGCTTAGCAGCCACAAACATAAGCGGAATATTCTCTCCTATGTACTATGTTGAAGCTAACTGCAGCTTTCAAGTGCGTATCTAAGGTGGCCGACTCAATTTGATTCCCTCCGAATATTACCTTATTCTCCATCTTCTTCTAATTCCCATCCACAATTACACTTAATTACTCTCTTTTTTAACTATGGTCAAATCTAACGGCTATGTGTAATCGAGTCGAGCCGAGTTTTGGAGTATTCAATCTCGGCTCAACTAAAATTTTTCGAACTCGAGCTCTTCTTTGAACTCAAAATCCGAACTCGAGCTCTTCTTTGAACTCAAAATCTTATTCAAATTCGGTTCGTTACAAGGTTTGCGAGCTCATGAGCTTGTTCACAAGCTTTTCAAGCTCGACTCAACAAAGACTCAAATAAAATCTTAAACTAGATTTCAAGTTCAAATTGGACAAAAGTTCTAAAAATAATATATTTAAGTTTAGATTTGTTCAATAAAATTATGTTGAACATGTAGTTGAATAAAAAATTATTAGAAATTTCAATTTGTTTCACAAATTCAACATAATATTAGACTTTATGTGAACATACTTGTACTTTTATAAGCATAGTTGATTAGTACAATCTTATACTTTTATTGATGTAGCTCAAATATTAAATAATATTCCAAACATAAGTTTTTTTTTTCATAATTTAGTTTAAAACATATGTAAACATATATATTTATATATATACACACACACACATGTATATATATAAACTAGCTTACAACCAAGTTTGTTCACTAGCATTGTTCATGAACATATAAACGAGCATGTTCGCGAGTTTTCAAGCCGAACTTTTTGGTGTTCAAACTCGGTTCATTTATTGATTCGAACTTAAAATCTTATTCAAACTTGACTCATTTATTTACAAGCCGAGTGATAAACAAACTTTTATCGAACCGAACACTAAATAACTCACGAATAACTTGGCTCATTTACAGTCCTACTATCAATTTATCAAGTTTTGATCACATGGTCATAACCTTTTCGCTGTTGGATCCTTGACCCTTGGTCAACTTCTAGGTGCTACCCAGTAATAAATTTAAGTGATCATTTGTTTATGATTTTGCATTATTTTTAACACGAAATACTTGTTTTAAAAAAACAAACAACACCAATTATTTTAGGGCTCGTTTGGTATGCATTTTTAACTTCTCTATTAAAACTAAATTTATAAAAAACAAATGTGGAAAAATTGAGAACCTGAGAAATCAAATAACAATAGGAAATAGCCTTGTTAGGGAAACTAAAGGGAAGGAACCTTCAAGTAATATTCCATTGGAATCAAAAAATCCAATTCCATCGAACTTCCAACTGTTAATTTTTTCACACCCCCAGCCACCACCCACCTCTTTTTGGCACAATATAAATAGCCCCCTCTATTACACCTTCCTGCCACACAACAAAACCTCTTCTTTCCCATCTCACTTAGTTAATTAACCTTTGCATTACCATCTACATTCTAGTTCTCCAAAATCTCCTCCCCCATATCGTCCAAAATGGCTGGAATTGTTGTGGTTTTCGACTTCGACAAGACCATTATTGACGTCGATAGCGACAATTGGGTCGTCGACGAGTTGGGTTTCACAGACTTGTTCAATCACCTCCTTACCACCATGCCATGGAACTCCCTTATGGTAATTAGTCTCACTTACATTTATTAATGTCGGTCGGTCCATTGGATTTGGTTTGTTTTATTAATACTCACAGGCCTTGTTTTGGTTTGGTCGGATTATGTTTCAGGACAGGATGATGAAGGAGATTCATGAACAGGGGAATACCATTGCTGACATTGTGGAGGTTCTCAAACGTACTCCTATTCATCCCAGAGTCGTTCCTGCTATTAAATCCGCTTATGCTTTAGGGTACGTAATTAATTAATCACA
>CAODLS010616726.1:0-10526 GCA_948243855.1 Flueggea neowawraea
CTTTCGCTGAGATGTTGGATCCTTCTGTGCCGGATTGGCCCCTGGAAGAGGCAAAGAGTTTTGCCAGAATAGCACTCAAGTGTGCAGAACTGAGGAGGAAAGACAGGCCAGATCTTGGTAAGGTTATCTTGCCTGAACTTAACAGATTGAGAGCGCTAGCAGAAGAATCCATGCAGCACACACCCTCTGGTGGCAGTCCAAGCCGTTCACTAAACAACAGTCAGGTTTCTGTTAATCTCGTAAGTTAAACTTCAAAAGATTTCACAACCTGTAAAAATCCTGAAAATCAAACCTGAACAAAAAATGTCAAGCCATCAAGAAAAAACTTGATTGTAGATAATTTTCAAACTGTCTGTGTCCTTGCAAGCAACCATTGATGACCATCATGAGAAGCTTGAAACTCAATTCATTGATCCTTTTTTTGCAGAGTGATCCTGCTTCTCCACAATCCGAAGAAAGCTCAAGAAGCCCCACAAGCAATTCATGAAGGGTCAGAGACAGAGAACATCTTGGAAAACATCAAACTTTCAACATTGTATTAATGGAGGAATCAATAGTTAGAATCTCAAAGTTTCTGCTAATCTTGAAGCCATGCATTATAGAGCTTAATTAAATTATGGTTTGCATGGATAATCAAAATGAGGTCATAAAGAACTGTTAGCAGCATCAACCTGGTTCACCTCATTGCTTAATCTTCTTGAGCTTAAATTTGTATATTAGAGCTGTAATTTTATTTATGGGATTTTTCTGGTAGATAGCAAACAGACATAAAAAGGGCACTCTGTTGTTGCCTGCTGGCTCCCTGAATTTTATTTTCTGCAAAGATACTCAATATTGGTGAAATGATATTGTATAGAGGAAATTTATGCATTTTGTAAACAAATGGTAGCAATAATACTTTATTTTTTAATTTTAATTATTACTTTCCCATTTAACTACAATGTTAAATCAATAATTGAAAATAAAACAATAATACTAATTTAAAATTGCAAAACAATAGAAATACTACTAAGACTACTCGTAACTCACGGTCCCTGAAGTCGTCTCGCGTGACGTCTGCTCAGCATTTTTATTGTTATTTTATTAAAGTCTCAAGTTCCTAGCTCCCAATTTTTTCATCTGTAAACCAGATACTACTTTAACAGTCTCGCGGGACGCCTACTCAGCTTTCCACTAAACACAATTTTATTTTAATCCCCGCTGGAGTAAATCTGATCGTTGGATCAAAACGATCCAACAGTTAGATTTTGATTTAATTGGGCCCCTCGTCTGATACATGTAGCGGGAGGACGGGTTACGACTGCGTTATGGACGACCTAATTCCCTTCAAAAGACTGGATTTGTAGCAGAATTCTTCCACATAGCTTGTACGTACAACTTTTCTGTTTGCTGGTACTTGGTTCAAACTTTCTAGTCCTCGAGAATGCGCGTTCTAAAAGGTGGGTGGTTTTAGTGCCAGTGCTGGTTTCGGAACCGACGGTTTTGGTTTCTGAAAAGGGGAAACCAGAACCAAACCTCCCATGGGCATTTTTGGGCGGTTAGGCTCCGGTTTGACCAGTTTGGTCAACGATTTGGTCGGCGGTTTTAGTTCCTAAGGTTTGGTCCGGTTCCTGGCCAGTTCAGATTTGGTTCTGCGTTAGACCGATTTTGACCAGTTCAACCGTCGGTTCGGTTTTTTCTTTTTTTTTTCAAAAAAAATTATTTTTAACTCGCTATTTTATCTAGTCAATTTTTTTTCAGTTTGTAATTTTTTTATTTTCAATAATTAACTATAGTACCAATAATATATTATATTCTAAAAATGAATTAAATGTAATAAAATAACAAAATAAATAAATTAAATGTAATGAAATAACCTCTTTTTTTCTATAATTTTGTTATTTGCAAATATTAATTAAATGAGTTGAAGAAAAAAAAATAAAAAAAATAGGGATATGACCATTGGAACGCCAGTTCATATCGGTTTCAAACTGGTGATTCGACGATTTTTAGAGGGGTCGAACCAGAACCTAAATGCAACCCCTCTGGTTTTGGTTGGCCGATTTTGATTCCGGTCCTTTCTGGTTGTGTCTGGTTTGGTTCTGGTCCAATTCACCGGTTTCAGTTCAATTTTTACACCTCTAGGTTTAGGTAAGGTAAAGGCACACATGCACATAACCAGACAGATGTTGGTTGGACATAGGTGCACTGACTATACATGATGTGTGTGATTTTCTCAGTTCGACAAGGATAATCCTTCTTAAATCAGCACCAAGATAGCCCGCAACAAATGTGGAGAATCTTGTGGGACCCAAGACAAGAAGGTCTCTCTCGGACATGATTACTTACCCAGAGTAGCAAGGACACAAAGCCTTCAAAGGCCACTTCCACGTAAAGAACCTTGAATTCTAACATCCACAACAGCCTAAAGCACCACACCATGCAATAAGAGTACGAGTCCACATAGGGTTGACAAGTGAAATAAGGACAAAGAGTCTTTTTGATGCACTACCATGCACGTCCCCTAATCATATGAAGCCACATGTAGTTATAGTCCAAACCTCAAAGTATATAAAAGTATTAATGGAAATTAATTTTTGAGTCCCTCAGGTTTTTTATAATTAGTAAGTTAGTCCTCGTGTTTTTGAAAATAGCAAATTAGTCCTTCACGAGTGTTTTTAATTGACGGAATTAATGAAAAAAACAAAATAACCTAATTATCCTTCCTTAAAAATCAAAACCCAGATTCACACCAAACCCTAATCTTCTCTCGTTCTCTCTCGCCTCTTTCTTCCTCATCTTCAACCATTGCCTCTCTCTTCCTCACCCTCACTCTTGCCTCTCTTTTCCTCATCCTCTCTCATTGGTCACTGCCTCTCTTCCTCACACTTACTCTCGCCTCTTTCTTCCTCACCTCTAGAGTTTGTTTATTCTTCTTTAAGTTGTGCTTCAACTCTAGCATCACAGCTAATATGTTAGTGAGGACAATATTGGTGAGACCAATGAGGAGAAGCACCATTCCTATGCCACCACATCCTACACCGAGCTCGATTGTGCGACGATGACGATAGGTGGGCTTGCGATTTATTGATTGCAAATGAGGGATCTTGATTTTGGTTGTGGATATGGTGTTTCCCATAGATGGGAAGTTGTTTCCGAGTTTGGGTGGTGGATTCAGTTTCAGGTGGGTGGTGGAAGTGATTCTGTTTTTGGTGGTGGATTCGAGTTGGGTGGTGGAAATGGTTTTGGATTGGGTATGATTTCAGTGGTGGTTTCGGTGGTGAATGATGGTTGTAGTGGTCTTAGGTTGGGTGGGTTGTGAGGCCGTGATTGCAAATCTGGGTTTGAATTCTGGGTTTCAGTGTTGGTTTAGGAAGAAGGTGGTTGTGACTTGCGACACTTGGTTGTTGAGGTTGGCGCAAAATGATGGCGTTTCGGTAGAGAGAAGTGACATGGAGAAGCGATGACAGAGAAGGTTCGGTAAAGCATATGAGGGGTTTGATTGATTCCTCACCTGGTTGAAATGGGGGGTTGTTGCTGTTGGTGTTGTGATTGTGAGCAAGGGGTTGAAGGGTTCGAAAAAAATCCAAACTTGGTTGAGCTGATTTTTGGGCTTTGAGTGGTGTTATTGCAATGTTGTTGTTCTTGATGCTTCTCTACTTTGTTGAGATCGATTTTAGTTTTGTTTGTAATACTTGGTTGAGTCGGTTAATTCTATTGATTTGAATTAATTGTTGTACAACACCTTTAATAATTTGATTACTTTGGTTCAGTTTATTTATCTAGATTCTCAAGACTTCCTTATTTACCATTTCCATTTAGTGAGTGATTTAGTGATAATAGTGGAGAAAAAGAAAAGAAAAGCCAAAAAGATCAATAACTTTTCTTGTTTTGAAATTCCAAGAAGAAGAAGAAAAGTAGTTGTTGCTGTTTTAGTTTTTGGGTTTTGCTTGTTTGCTCAATCTGTGCTGTTGATATACATATTGAGAATGTGGATCCTGTTAGTTTTTGGGTTTTAGTTGTTATCATGATCTTTGTTATTTTCTCGGTTTTAGTTGTTATCATGCTCTTTGTTCTTTTTGAATTTTTGAGTTAAATTTGTTTGCCTTAATGTAAATGATAAGAGAACTTGAGAACAGATTGCTGCAATTTTTTTAGCTTTTTTTTTGTGAGGAACTCTAAGAATATGTATGAAATACAAAAATGGGTAATTTTGTTTAAAATTTTATTTAAAATGAACCAGATGACACGTCAGCAATTTACTAACGAACCAATGACGAAGCACTAACAGAAGGACTTAAGTGCAATTTGATTTTTAAACTCAAACATGCGTGAAGGACTAACTTGCTATTTTCAAAAATACAAGGACTGATCTACTAATTAGGACAAATTTCAGGGACTCAGAAATTAATTTTTCTAAGTATTAATTTACTAATCATTGGTAGGTTATTCATTTATAAGATTAAGGATTTTAGCTTACACAAGAATCATCTTTAGGTCACAAGCCAAGCCTATCACTCTTCATTTATCTCACATCAATAATTTTTCGCAATTATGACATAGTTAATGATGGTTTAATATAGAAAAACAGACATATTTATATTTTTGCCTAATACATGTGAATCTTCCTGAACTTGTATTGAATATGCAATTTTTCCCTTGAATTTGGAGATCGCTTATGGACCCTTTTCAACGTGCAAAAACGACACCATGTTACCTCACACGCAAATCAAACCAATTATCTCACACGCATGTGAAGTGTATTTTTAAATGCCAGCGTGGAAAATAAGTGATGAGCCACGACAAAAATTGGCATCCAAGCAAGCTAGTCCACGTGGACCATGAAAGCCGGTCGTTTTGAAACTGAAAAACACTCATCTCTCCTCAATCGCCTTTCTGCCTCTCTCTTTCCCTCTCATTTCATCGCTCTCCCCCTTTCAAACCCACCCAACCAAAACCAACCCTTCTTCATACTCACTTCACAAACCCTAGCAGACCAACACTTTGGCTTCTTCTTCTTATTATTCTTCTTCTTCAAGTTCCCAATCTCCTGATGTCTCTCTCTCTTTCTCTTTCTCTTCTTCTAGTTCATAAACCCTAGCAGACCAACTCCGTCCCTTCTTCTTCTTCTTTTTCTTCCAAATCCCTCGATCTCTCTCTCTCTTTGATTTGGAAGGCGCGACTAAGTGAAAGAGTGGAGGTGCGACTGAATCGTGATTCAGATCGAAAAGAAGGTTGTAACACCACTTGTCGTCGGAGAAAGCGCAATTCAGATTGAGAACAAGTGGGGTTTTGATTTCTAAAACTATGGGTTATGTAATTTGTAATCTGTGAGTTTTTGAATAGAAATTGAAAATTGTAAAAGTTGTTGACTCTGTTTAATGTAGTTCTTGGTAGTTGAGGAAGTGTGAATTTGTACTTATTTTTCTTTGAAAATGACGATTCTTCGATGCATAGTGTGAATCTTTTTATGTTCTTTATTTTCAGAAAGTGAAAATTGTGATCAATATCTTAATGGGTTTTTTATTTTGACGAAGAATATCCGAGTAGGTTTAATTATTAAGGTTAAAGAGATCATTGCCAAATCTTGTTAATTTGATTTTGTAATGGTGGTGCCAAGGTGCTCACAAATTTCTCACCTTTTTTGAGATTTATCGCATTGTTTCACTGCAATTAAAAAATTGTTGCGACTGAGACAGAGAGACAACACGAGGAAGGGAGAGAGAGAGAGAAAGAGCAACGCCGTAGGCCGAGGGAGAGGAGGAGTGACGTAAGAGGAGGAAAGAGTTGATGGTGTTTCATTGTGAGAGACCGGTTGAATTTTAGGGATTCATTTGGGTGACATGGCATTTTAGGTAATGTGGCATGCATAATCGAATGACAAGGCAGATTATTTGGTGCCACATAATCCAATTTTTATGCCACACGTGCCTTCAAGTACTTGAAGTGACGTGCCCTGTCACCTCGCTGTTATGTCATCTCAGATGGTGTTAAACAGTCATGTTTTTTACAAGTTAAAGGGGCATTTGTAAGTGATTGCAAAGTTTAAGGGAGAAAATGTATGTTCAATAGAAGTTTAGGAGTTCGCATGTATTTTTTTTAATTTGGCCTTATATTTTTAAGCATTTCGATCATAAGACATGAAATTTATTTTCCCAATAGTTTTTGTAGTTTCAAAAAAATTTTGGTCGCCATCAAGTTCAAATTTTAAACTGTATTGAATACATTTCCATGTTTAATAAATAATTTTCCTATAAGAACTTAAAAAACCCAAAAATTAAATCGGGAATTTATAAATAAATAAATGAAAAAAAATCAAAACATAGAAGAGGCACCCGCGTTCGGGGCAAGTCGGCAAAAAGGCTGGAAAAGGTGAGGGTAGGGAGTAGGGTTAGGAATTCGCGTCGGACCATTCGGGATAATTCTGTTCCAATTTGAGCAACCACGTCATATAAAAGCCCCAACTCGACGCTCTCACCTCTTTTCTTCCTCTCTCTCTCTCTACTTCTCCGCGAACCGGAGCTCTTAAACACCACAACAACTCCAACAATCCATCATTCCTCCCAATCAATCTCCACACTATCCTACGCTCACCGGAACTCTACTTCAACTCATTCGTTAACAAACATAAACCGATTTACCTGTGTATTATACTCTATATATACGTATCTGCGACACCGAATGGACGCGTCTGCTGAGGAGGTGTCGAGACACGGCCAGGACGGTGGAGGTGATGCCGTCGGTGGGCCTCCTCCTGCTGCGGCGGCGGTGTCGCAATCGCAGGAAGGTGAGGGAGTGGAGACGAAGGATGAGGAGGAGGAGGAGTTGGTGGAGAAGGCTCAGAAGTTGATGGATAAGATCACTGCTTTGCCTGATAACCCTAATCCTACCGTAATCCACGCCCTCGCTTCTCTTCTCGAAACGCAAGAGTCTCTGTATGCCTCTTCCTCCTTCCCTCTCTCTCTCTCTTATTGCAGTGCTGCTTGTTTTATGTTTTGTTGATTATTTGATGTTTCTTTAACTTATTTAGTATGCACTTTCTTGCTTTCGGTTATGATCTTGTGATGGAATTATATGCAAATAATTGTAGGTTTCTCTGGTTGACGATAGTGATGATAGCTTTAATATATGTGTAATTGGTTATTGTGATTTTATTTACGATCATTTCATTTGATTTTTCCTTTTAACGATGGGAGTGGTTTTCCGAGTTATGTTAATGATGTTGAGTATGTAGTGGTGATTTTTTTTTAGTTCAAAATTATACATAGCAACTTAATTTTTGTGGTCAAGAATAACTTCTGTTTTACAGACATTGTGTATAATTCTGTGATTTTTTGCTTTGTGCGAAGTTAGAGAAGGAATGAATGCTTCGAGGTTGTTGCAGTGCATTTCCCGCTGAATTTTTTTCGTTTTGTAAAATTTTATTCAAATCTTTTGATTTGGTATTTTCCCTGATTTTTGCTTGTTCAGCTGTATGCCAACTATGATGAATATTCATTCTGTAACCCATATAGACCCATTAGTATATCATGGAAGTATATGGCTATAGTTAGCACTTACGAGAATTTTCAGGTATGCAAAAGATGGTGGCTTTTGATGTTGTCCTTGGTGGTCAACAAGGCCTATAATCTCGATTATTTACTATTATATACTTTTCTTCTCTCTTGGTAGCTCTGGTTTGCAAGAGTGGTTACATGGAACAGTATGGGAAAAATAGCTGGCAGCTGGATAAACATCTTGTTCTCTGCTTAATATCTTTGAAATTGCTAATCCTATTAACATTTTCTTTCAAATCCTTAAGGTGATTTTTTCTTGTCATTGGAAGGAAATTTTTAAGAATAAACTCTTGATATGACAAACGGGTTTTAGTCTGTACTCTTATTATTTTGTAAGCTTAGAACTCCTTGAATGCCCTTTGTTCTTGTAGTGTGCTGTGCAGGCCTCTTGGGTCTTGGCAACGTAGATGTTTTTGCATGTCGCTTCTTGGGGTTATTTCTTCAATTGGACTTTTATCTTGAGAAGTTTTGTCTCACATATTGCTAACTGGTATGTGGTGTTTGCAGATAATTGAAAGAAAATGGTTCATCTTTCAACAACAGTCGTGCTTCTCATAACATTGGAAGGCTTGGGAACTTAAAACGGGTAACCAAATTCGGGTTTTGTTTCGTTTTGTTAGCAAAGTTTTCTTCCTTAATTGCGTAAACCTGCAATTTTTCTGTCTATGCATCAGCATTGTTTATGTGAGGCACCATTCTTTCAGTTGAAACTCAAGATATTTGATCATTGAGTATTTTATTTTAATACCTTGTACGTTCATGAGAACTAATCAATTTTAACATTATATTCAGTGAGCTATTTAAACTATTTTTTTTTTATCGAAATCTATATGTTATGAGAGGGATTTTATTCCTGGCTTGGAAGTTGGACCTGCAAACTGAGAAATTTTTGAAGTTTGAAGAATTTTCTTTGGACTCACGATTTAAATGTTAAACAGAAAAAAAGGGAAATGAGATTTGTTAATGTATAATTTTGAATGGATGATGTATATTGGTAAATTTCTCTACCTTAAGTTTCCTTGATTCCTTTTGCAGGACAATGATGAATTCTTTGAATTGATATCATCAAAATTTATGGCTGAAAGTAGGTACTCAATCGCCGTCCAGACAGCTGCTGCAAGGCTTCTTATGAGCTGTTCATTAACTTGGATCGTATGTTCTGCTATCTTCAATCTAGCTTTAGTTTTACATTGATTCCTCCTAAGATTTTAGCATTAGGTTTGATGAGCTGTAATTGGTTTAGTATCCTCATGTTTTTGAAGAACCTGTAATTGACAACTTAAAAAGCTGGGTTATGGATGACAATCTGAGACTATCTGGTGAAGATCGCAGCTGTAAACATGACCTGGGGGAAAAGGGGGCTTCAGCTTCTGAGATGCTGAAAGAGTACTCCACTGGACTTCTTGCTTTATGTTTGGCAGGGTATGTTTGCACAGAACACACTTTATTTTCTTGTTGAGTTGCATGCATGCCCGTTTGACTTTTTCTATTTCCTATTTTATAATTTTCTCCTTTGTTTTTGATTTTCTTTCTTTATTTCTTTAATAAAGCAGTGGTGGTCCAATTGTTGAAGATGTGTTGACGTCTGGATCGCCTGAGAAGCTTATGCGCTTTCTTCGTATACGTGTCCTTGGGGAGACGAGTTCAAGTCAAAAAGATGCTAGTTATTTAACAGCAAATAAGAATTTAGCTGCTGTTGGGTCTACAAGAGGTAGAGAAGAAGTTTGGGGAAGGGTACGACAGGTTATGGAGGCAACTCATGAACATAATCTTAAGATTGCAGATGAAAGAACTTTACATGATGCTAATGTTGAAAGGGGTCAGGATAGAAACATTAGTATTCAAGGATTGGGTGATGGAGAACTGCCTGATGGTTTGGATGGTGGAGCCAATGTTTTTGAGGTTGATGACGATGGTGGGGAAAGGTGGCAAGGCCGTGATCCACGTGATGGGAAAACAAAATTTGGAGATATTGAAAAAAGTGGGAGAGATGATTCATCACGACGTAGGCCACTTCGTGTGTGGACAAGACCTAGAGGGAAAGGAAGGTCTAGCGATACAGCTGTCGAGAATGAACAAAATTTGACATCTCCAGGATCTGCTAGTCGGTCTGGGCGGGGTTGGAGAGACAAAAATTTGATGAAAAGCATAGATGTGAGGAAAGGACAGGATGCAAGAAAATATTCAGCAAATACAAACCCTGATGGTTTGGCTATGGAAAGAGAGGACAGCGATGATCTTTTCCAGGAATGTCTAATTGGTACCAAAGACATTTCTGACATTGTAAAGAAGGCAGTCAAAGCGGCTGAAGCTGAAGCTAGAGCTGCAAATGCATCTACAGAAGCCATCAGAGCAGCAAGTGATGCTGCTGCAGAAGTTGTTAAAACTGCAGCTTTAGAGGTTTACTATATTATCCTCTATCTCCTTTTATTATTCTTATATTATCTCAACTTCTTCAGGTTCTATGTTTCTCAATTTAATTTGTTTGTCCAGGAATTTAAGTTGACCAATGATGAAGAAGCTGCAGTTCTGGCAGCTTCACGAGCTGCATCAACTGTCATTGATGCTGCTAATGCTGTTGAAGTTTGTAGGTTAGTTGCAAGTTTCATTTTTCCCCCATGATGTTTATTTAGTTTTTCAAATTGATTTATCCTTCTTGTGGCTGGTGGCAGGAATGCAGTTAGCACTGTCGATGATTCTGTTAATCCTGCTGTTACAGAGACTGAAGTGAGTGAAGATGTTGAAGAATTTTTCATCCCTGACTTTGAATCCCTTGCACAGCTGAGGGAAAAATACTGCATCCAGTGCCTTGAAATTTTAGGAGAGTATGTTGAAGTTCTTCGGCCTGTCCTTCATGAGAAGGGTGTTGAAGTATGCCTTGCATTATTGCAGCGGAGTCATAGACACCCTGAAGCATCGAAGACTGTGGCGTTATTACCTGATGTAATGAAGCTCATCTGTGCTTTGGCTACACACAGAAAATTTGCGGCA